>CAUYON010102704.1:0-38758 GCA_963573935.1 Arctocebus calabarensis | reverse complement strand
TTGACTAGTTGCTTTTCTATGATTTACTACTTCTTGTGAAAAATGATAGAAACCTCCTCCTTGGTGGTGTTGGTGCTGCGGCAGCCAGCTGAAGACCCAGCAGGCTGGATGACAGGCAAGGAGGGGGACCTCCAACCCCCATCGGAGGCTCCAATAGCCAAAAAGGCCGGACAGCTGCCGAGGAGACACCTGTGCCTTGGTGCCTCCTTCACTTCACACTTAGGACTAAATGTGGAACCCCCATTTCCTATGCCTAGGTCAATTTCATGTGAATTTCCTAGGCCTCAATTCCATGAATGGACTGTGTCCAGTCCATTCATTGATACATTCATTCACCTTGCCCCCCGCGGAAGGGACTGTGTTCATTGTTTCCTGGCCAAGGAACCCATACATCTATATATACCCCAAGACTAAAAGCCTAAAGGGGGACTCGGGGAAAGACAGGGAGAGAAACAGAGAGAGCTTTTCTCTCCCCACTTGAGTTCTCTCTCTCTACCAGGAGTTTTAGTGTTTTCTGTATTCTTTTCTGTAAACTAATTGTCTTACCACTGGAAAAAATAAAAAAATAAATGATGGAAACCCGCTGGGTCTAATCCCTTCCTTGGGTTTCACTGCTTGCCTAGGAAGCCCCGTATACATGTGAAATAAACCTTTACTCCTGTTCCATTGTCTTTTGTCACTTTGATTCCCAGGTACGAGGCACCGGAGAAAAGAAGGCAGAGGAAAAGCTTTTTCCTACCTCCTCTACACAGTCATGTATTGACATTTTAGAAAATAACAAATATCTAAAGGAAAAACTTAATCACCCATAAATAACCTCTCCACGCCTGCCACGGTGAACGATCCCACGTGCACATCTTTATTTCTAGCGCCCACCTCACCCCACCCCACTGCATAGACACATACGGAGCGTGTCTGCACCTGCACACAGTCAGTGCCCACTGAGTGGTAACTATCTCAATAGAAACTTTCATTGTTGTATAGAAATATCAGTGACCAATGTTTGATAAATGATGATGTATTGATGCCTTATATATTTGGTAGTTTACAAATTAAAAATATGAAGTTATAAATTGCAAATTATGCTACACCATGTGGCTGTGCTCACATTATGAAGTTACTTGTGGAGCTGAGAGTTGCACTTTATACCCTGGCAACGGTATTTCCCATCAGTACAAATTGCTACAGCATTTTTATCGGCTGCCTCATCCTCACACCTGGGTATCTGAGTTTTAATAGAAGCAACCGCTGATCTCAGTGACACAAAGGCACAGCTAGGATAGGAGAATCATTGAGATTCCCTGTTTCAGGCCCCCAAAAGGCCATTTCCAAACCCCAGTCCCTTCGGCTTCATTAACATCTCTGTAAAAGCGGCTTCCTGTGCATTTGGCCTTTGATTTATAATCACTGGCTAAAACGAACAAACCATCTCTGGAGGATGGAGGAAATCACACAGCGAGAGTTTCAACTTCAAGTGTTTGGACTGAGCTACCGAATTCTTTTCCAGGCCCCACAGGCAGGTGTAATTACCATTGGCTGGGGGCTGGGAAGGGAGCCAGACAAATGAGGCTTTTATGCTCCAAGCAAGGCACGCAGAAGCCACAGGACTTTCAAGCCTGGGCCTGAATCACAGGATGCTTTCCGCTCTCCTTCAGAAGCTCGAGACACACACAGCTGGGAGAGCAGGTGCTCCACCCCTTCCACAGGTGTGGACATGGAAGTGCAGAAAGGTGAGGAGCCCGGACTGGGTCACATGGATGGTGACAGAGCAGGACCCTGCTAGATCCAGCTGAGTCCCTGTCCAGGGCCCTCACCCCCCCCCCAAATCCCCCCTAGAAAAGTCAGTGTCCTGAGACAGAAGCTTAGAGCAGTCATTGACCAAGGCAAAAGGGAAAGAAATCCCTTTCACATCCATACTTCCACTTCTAACCAGGGAGCCAGCACCAGCCCACACCAACCTGAACCCCACACAGGGCCATATTTCATCCAGGGCTGGCTCCAGGCAAGTCCTCGTCTATAGTACCCCCGGCCCTGCCTCCCTGGAGCAGACCTTCCGAACCTGGGAGGAGCCCAGAGGAGTCACATGGATGCAACAGAGCAGGACCCGTCCAGTTCTGGCTGAGCTCTGTCCTTGCCACCCTCTTCCCACAACCACAGGGAGCCTAGACCCACAGATGGGGGCCCTGTCTTGCCCCATCACCCCAGCCAGGGCCTGGACCCTGCCCCAGAGGGCACAGGTGGGAAGGTTGATGTTAGGGGTAGTGACATGATCAGTCAGACCCCAGAACAGCAGGCAGTGTCTCCCCAACTCGGCAGCAGAAACCAGACAATGCAGTCTGTGTGCCCTGGGCAGCTTGTGCCTGGGTCCAGTTCCTCAGCACCTGGGAACTTTTAAAATTAACATCAAAGAGCACAGTCCCAGCCTTCCTACCTGGAGGACCCACGTCAAGCTCAAACCACACATCACTGTGCTCCTCCACGCTGCAGGAAATGAGCCCCTGTCTCTCAGGAGAGAGAGCCGCTATTCAACTGAAATTGATTTCCAGGCCTCAGCAGCCTCAGGCTGGCGGCTGCCCCTCTATGGGAAAGAGAGGAACAAAGGAGTAGGGACTCTCAAAAGCAAAGGAGAAAGGGCTGCTGGCTGCTGTAACAAGCCAGGGGCCTTGGCCCCCCTCCCCAGTGGATTTGGAATTGGGCTGAGGAGGGTTCAAGCCTGGCTCCGACGCTGCGTGGCGGGTTAACCAGAGAGGAATTTCAGTTATACGTGTAAAATGGGGACAATTATAATGCACAGAACTCAGTTTCTTCAGCTATAAAATGGCACAAGAACAGCAAGATCCTGGTAGCAAAATTGAAAACAACCCTAATGCCCATCACCTGGATAAACAAAAAGTGACAAATTCATACAATGAAAGACTACCCAGCCATAAAAAGGCACTCACATGAATACCTGCTACTCCAAGAAGGACCTTCAAAAACGTCACTCTGAGTAAAAGGAGCCCAGCACGAAAGACCATACCTGGCATGACTTCAGCCATATGAATGTCCAGAAGAGGCAAAACCACAGACAGGAGGCAGGTTGGGGGGTGCCTAGAGCTGGGGGCAGGGGTGGAGAGTGACTGAGAATGGGTACCAAGGCATCCTTTTGGGGTGTTGGGTTGTGGTTGCATAATCATTAAATTGTATGACCCAAGCAAGAGAATTCACCTATACCCCCAGCTACTAGAGAGGCAGAGGTGGGAGATTTTTTTTAAAAAGAACCTGGCAAACAGTATTTATTGTAAGGATTAGTTCAGGTAGCGTATAAGAAAATGTTTTGAAAACTAATGTACTTACAGAGAGGCCAATCTGATGAGACTAAATGCATGAGCAAGGCTACAGCACAGAGTAGGCGTGACCAGACCGCCAGGCCTGGCATCAGCAATGGACTCCAGAACTCCCTAACTGGGGCCTGGGCAAGTTCCCTGGTGTCTGTGGGCCTCCACCCCTCACCTCTGCAGTGGAGAGAGTCACCGTTTCAGCCTCATGGCAGAGGCACAGATTAAACGCATTCAACAGTTAATATGCGCGCCCTGCACCCGCCCAGCATGTGGCCATGTGCTCGGCAAACACATCCTCACTATTTCTGTTCCAGCAACTTCGAGAGAGCCCCCCACGACTGAGCCAGGCAGAGCTGGAGACACAATCTGCCCACCACGTGACCCACCTGATACTCAGGCTGTTTGTTACTGTCCTGTGCTTCAGGTTAGATTCGGCTGTTTGTCCTGAAACTCCTCATGTCGGCCACACAAGCCCAGAACTGGGCTCTGTCCATCCCAGAGCTGCTTCCTGTTGCCCAAATACTGGCCATGATATGGGGTCAGCCTGAAAGCCTTCTAGGTGAGGACAGGTGGACTCCTGAGCGGGGTGATGGGTGTAGGGAGGGGGTCCAGCTGTGGGATTAGGGAGAGATGCAGGTGGGGTGTCCTGGAGCCCAGTGGGTCAGCCTGGTACAGAGCAAGAGGGCAACGCTGACTGACTCGTGCTGAACTCTGAATCATCTCCTGCTCCACAGCCACAGAAACTGAGGCTCAGAGAGATGGAACACATGTTCCCGGGTCATGAGCAAGAGTCAGACCTGGTCTATTTATGCCAAAGCCCAAGTACAGGACACACGTTGGGGGGAGGTGGAGGAGGTGGGAGGAGAGAGTGGGGGCTCTGCCAGAGTAAACACCAAGCTGGGGGCCACAGGTGTCAGCAGAGGGCTGCCCTAAGGTGCCAGCCAAGGAGTGATGGTTGTGACCTTCACCTGCACAGCCCCTCAGGGCTCACAAGGTGCTTTTGCTACATCACCCCCATCTGCTCATGATGATTGACAATGGGTCTGTAAACTCTGAGCTCAGGTGCGTTGTCTTGAACACTGACACTCAGCCCTGGAGGTGCCTGGGGAGCTGCAGGAACTCCTGAAGTCCACACCCACCCCCAGAATCCTCATTCAATTTGTCTGGGGTGACACCTGGACAAAGGGATATTTTATTTTAAGCTAAATAAAGGAGATTCTAAAGAGCTGCCAAGATTGTGAGTTGCTGGACCCCAGAGAGAGCCGGGCTCTGCAGTGGAGCCACAGCTCGGCCACAGCCTGGCTGCCCTTCCCTGGGTCACCTGGAGAGCACCCATCTGCCCTGGCCAGCTCACCTGCTCAGCCTTCCTGATCCCCACCTCTGGTGACAACCACAGCAGTGTCTGGGCAAACAGGTCTTAGCTGGATCCCAAAGTGCACCTCAGCCCACCTGCCACCCTCCCACTCTAGAAACACACCTCCAAACCCACCTCCTCACTGCAGCCAGTGCCAAGTCACAACGATCCCCACCCCCACCTCTGAGTTCCACAGGCACCAACCATGAGGCACCGGCAACTCCTGCCCCAGGAGCTAGTCAGGTGTTACCTATCCTCAGAGTGGTCAGTAAGGGCACTGGCTGCAAACTGCCTCAACCAATTTAGAATGTCACATTCCCCAGAGGAGCCCGAGGTTGATGGATAGTGACGATGCCAGTGTAAGCTGAGTGCTAAGTGGCTCCGTGCATTCTCTCAGTTAATCCTCATGCTGATATCATTACACCCACTTTGCAGTCTTGGAAACTGAGGCTCAGAGAATTTAAGTAACTCAGGCAGGTAAGAGGCAGGACTCAGGTCAGGCAGACACCAGAGGCTCTGCTCTGAGTGGCAACTCTGCTCCACCTTGCTGTCCTTCTCACAAGGAGATGCAAAAGGACAGAGCTCCAGATAGGGAGTCAGATCTGCCCAGCGTACACAGGCTGTGTTGCCACCGGAGGTCGGAGGAAATGACTGAGCCCCCAGCCCACAGGAACCTCACGGCTAGCATGCCCTGTGGTTTATCCCAAGCCAGGACACTTCGGGCAATAGTAAAAGGAGCAATTAATAATGATGGTGGACCAACCAGTGTCAATCAACACTGTCTCGGGCAAGTAGAGTGTCACGCCACTCAGCATGGAGTTGAAGTTGGCTGTAACTCTCAGAACCTTAATCTTTTCACATTTAAATTGAGGATTTTGGCCAGGCACAGGGACTCATGATGGCAATCCTAGTGCTTTGGGAGGCCAAGGCAGGAGGACCACTTGAGGCCAGGAATTCAAAACCACCCTGAGCAACATAGTAAGGTCCTATCACTACAAAAAGTAGAAAAATTAGCTAGATGTGGCAGTAAGCGCCTATGGCCTGGTAACTTCAGAGAATAGCCCTTTAAAAAGATATCCCTCCTACGGTGCATCTTAGCAGGGTACTGGTGAAACTTATTAAAGGTAGAGTATCAATGTCTTTATATAGTGATCAAGAAAATGCCATGAAGGCTATCTGTTATAGTATGATCAAAATATTTCTGATTGTATATGAAGCACATTGTGCCCTATGATTGCACCAATGTACACAATTATGATTCAATAAAATTATAAAAAAATAAAATAAAATGAGTTTGACAGCATAAAAAAATGAACAAGCAAGAATAGTCATGAAGATATAGAATACTTACTACTCAATAATAAAAAGATGAATGACCAATTTTTTTTAAAAGGACAAAAGACTTGAATAGACATTTCTCCAGAGAAGGTATAGGAATGGCAATAAGTACATGAAAAGACTCTCAACATCATTAATCATCAGGGAAATACAAATTAAGCCACAAGAGATACCTCTTCACACTAATTAGGATAGTTTAAAATTAAAACAAACAAAAATAAGTCTTGGAGAAGATATAGAGAAATTAGAAACCTCATACATTGCTGATAGAAATGTAAAATGATGTAGCTGTCCTGGAAAACAGTGTGAAGATTTCTCAAAATGTTAAACAAAATCACCATAAGACGTAGCAATTCCGCTCCTAGGTGTATACCCAAAAGAACTGGAAATAAGTATTAAAACAAGAACTGGTAGTGAATGTTCATAGCAACATTACTCACAATAGTGAAACAGTGGAAGTAACCCAAATATTCAACTGATGAATGGATAAACAAGATGTGGCATATCTGTACTGTACCATGGAAAATTATTCGGCCATAAAAAAGCCATAAAAAGTGATGAAGTACTGATATATGGCACAACATGGAAGAACCTTGAAAACATTATGCTAAGAAATAAACCAATCTCAAAAGACCACGTTATATGATTCTGTTTATATGAAATGTCAAGAATAGGCAAACCCATAAAGACGGAAAGTAGATGAGTGGTTGCTGAGGGCTGGGGGAGGTGGGGGGAAAGCGGATGGCTTAAGTTTACAGGTTTCTTTCTAACATGACAAAAATATTCTAAAATTGGCTGTAGTGATGGTTGCCCGCATCTGTGAACATACCATTGAATTGTACACTTTAAATGGGTGAATGTTGCAAGGTATATGAAATACATCACAATAAAGCTATTTAAAAAAAGAAAAGAATAGTGAGGAAATCTCTGGGACAAAAAGTAATGATGGCGACCTAATGCTAACAGACTTTTTAATGTGTTATAAAAAGCACAACATGTGTTGTAATGGTGCAGGACTAGACAGATAAGAAACAGACAAGAAAGTCAGAAATAGACTCTAATATATATGGGAATTTGGCATGTGATAAAAGTGGCACTTCAAATCAGTGGGGAAAATGTGGATTATTCCGTAAATGTCACTTGGGACATCTGTCTTTGAGGGGGGGAATAAAGCTGTACCCCTACTTTCTTATATTAAAATGAATTTCAGATAGAATAGAGATTGAAATGCAAAATGAGACTAGACATGGTGGCTCATGCCTGAAATCCCAGCACTTTGAGAAGCTGAGGCAGGAAGATCACTTGAGGCCAAGAATTCAAGACCAGCCTAGGCAACACAGAAAGACCTCACCTCTACAAAAAATAAAAAAAAGATGAACTGAGCACAGTAGCATACTCTTGTAGCCCCAGCTACTTGGGAGGCTGCTTAAGCTTAGAAGTTAAGAGACTAGGCAGTGAGCTGTGATTATACCGTTGCACTCCAGCCAGAGTGAAAAAGCAAGAGTCTGGTAATAAGAGTCAACACAATATCCGTAAGTTGTAGTTCATGGCTCAGTTGTGGACAGTCATGCTAATTTCTGGGATCAAGTGTTCAGAGAACTAAAAACAGCCATATTCCCCTTTCCTGACTAATGCCACGTTAGGAGCTGCAGGGGCAGGGGTGAATGCCACTGAAGGTTGGCATTCTCTATAGGTCTGCACTCAGTAAAAGGTGATGTGCTTTCTTTTCAGAGTTCTTCATCAAAACCAAAGTTTTGCGTCAAGACTGATATAAACCAGAACCCAGAAGGATTGCATCAAGACTGATATAAACCAGAACCCAGAGGGATTGCTTCAAGACTGATATAAACCCCGAACCCAGAGATTTGCATCAAGACTGATATAAACCAGAACCCAGAGCACCTCAAAGCCTAATAAGATGGCCATAGAACCAACAGGCTTTAATCCAATAGTACTAATAGTCACAGGAATGGTGAAATGATCCATCTGACCCAGTACATTCCTAGGTGTATAGAAAGAAATGAAAGTATATAATCACACAAAAACTTGAACCTAGATGTTTAGGGCAACATTAATCATAATAGCCCATAGTGGAAATAAGCAGCTGCTTCCTTGAGCGTCTTCTGTAAGGGCACCAGTCTCATTCATCAGAGATCTACCCTCATGACCCAGTTGCCTCCCAAAGGCCCCACATACTAATGTCATCACATTGGGGATTAGGCTTTGGCATACAAACTTTGGAGGGAACGCAAACATTTAGACCCTAGGAGATGGCATTCCAGGTGAGATGCCTACTAGATGTCCAAATTAGGTTTAAGACTACCTCCTAACATTCCTATCCCCTTCCCTCACTCTTGTCCTCTCCCCACAACTCCCCAATATATTCTCCCCAAGGCAGTGCTTTTTAAGAGGAAAACCAGGCCAAGTGTGGTGGTTCACATCTGTAATCTCTGCACTTAGAGAGGTTGAGATTAGAAGAGGTTGAGGCCAGGAGTTAAACATATGAGCCAGGGCACCATAGTGAGAGCCTGTCTCTACAAAAAAGTAAAACAATTAGGTGAGTGTTGTGCCTTACACCAATAGTCTCAGTTACTTGGGAGGCTGAGGTGGAAGGATCATCATTTGAGCCTAGGAGTTCAAGACTGCATTGAGCTATGATAGTGCCACTGCACTGTAGCCTGGACAACAGAGCAACACTTAGTCTCTTGAAAAGAAAAAGAAAGAAGTGAAATCATGTAGCAATGTCCAGTGATTCTCAGTTAGGAAATATTTTGGTCAATGGCAGAAACTGACCTCAATCTAGATTAAGGACAAGAGGGCACTGATTAGCTTAAGCCAAAGGGAAATCTAAGGGAATGTACTTCAGGCACAGTTGGATGTAGGTGTTCCAACAATGTCATCAGGTCACTGCCTTTCTTTCTCTCTTGACTATGCTTTCCTCATCTCCAGGCAGATGCTCTTCAAAGCTGCAAAGATGGTGCCCAACATCCCTAGGTAGAACTGGTCTTTAATACCATTGACCTCAGAGTAGGAAGTCTCTCTCTCTCCCAGCATTCAAACAGCTCCTGAAAAGGAACTCAAATGTCCACCAGTGAACCCACTACTGATGGCCAGACGGGATCTTACACTCACCCCTGTGGTGGGAAGAGGATTGGAACCATAGGATTGACAGATTCACCATGACATTGTGGGGGTGGGGAATTTCTGAAAGCAATTTTTCTTAACCAAAGAAGAAAGAATTCTGGGTGGACTAGACACCAGTTATCTACCAGAGAGACCCAGGAATAAAATAATAACTTTGTGCTCATTTCTAACATTTTTCCAAGCAGGGACAGATGAGAAAGGCAGAAACTGATCGGGTTGTGAAAGAAACAAAAGCAGGTAATTTTGGAAGAAACCAATTGGCCTCAAGGATACCTTTCACCCAGGATGTGAATAGCTCTGAAATCATAACTCCACATAAGCTGCAGGGAGAGTCAGGGTGGAATTGGGGAAAGATTATAAAAGGTAGATTATAAAAAATATACAATACATGCACGTGGTTAGAACATGCTAACAGTCAAAGAGTACAGAGTGAAAAGTCAGTCCCCTTTGTACCTTATTTCCCAATCCTCATTCCTAGAGCAACCACTACTGTCCCCTTTTTTTGTGAATCTTCTAGATTTGTGTTTGCACACACAAGAAAATATACAGGGGTGCCTCTTAAGAGAACAAAATTCCAGAATCCTCTCCCTTGCATGTCATTTTCTGAGGTTTCCTTGAACATTCATGCAAAGACAATCATGAGTAATGTGCAACATTAAATTACCTGCTATTTTAAATACTAGGGCCAGGCGTAGTGGCTCATACCTTTTCTCTCAGCACTTTAGAAGGCCAAGGCGGGAGTATAGCTTGAGTCCAGGAGTTTGAGATTGGCCTGGGAAACATAGGGAGACCTCAGTCTTTATTAAAAAAAATTTTTTTTTAAAATTAGTCCAGCATGGTGGTGTGTTCCATAGTCCCAGCTACTTAGGAGGCTGGGGCAGGAGACTTGCTTGAGCCCAGGAGTTGAAGGCTTCAGTGAAGTATGATTGTGCCACTGCACTCCAGCTTGGGTGATAGAGCAAGACCTTGTCTCTAAAAAATAAAAATCATAATAAATAGTAGAAGCTAAGGGCCCAATCTCAGACCTATTAAACCAGAAGCTGAGCCAAAGGGCCCAGAGACAGTGACAATTGACAACAAAATTAAAAACTAGGACTGAGTTATCTCTTGCAGAAAAAGAAGCCAAAGGTAGGCAAAGAAGTGAGTGGAGTGGCAGAGGAGAATGAAATAGGCAGGGAATGGGAGAAGGAATGAGAGGACAGGAGGTAGAAGAAGTAGCAGCTGTGCTGCCATCCTCCGGGAACGTAAATGGGAGCTCCCCAACTCATTCTTCTTATTTACATGTTCATTTGTGAAATACATATTGAACAGGCATGTGCTGGATGATGAAGTTAGAGTTGTGAACAAAACAGACACAGCTGACCTTACGGAGTCCGGGGCCAGGTCGAGGTGCTAGACATTAAATATGTTCATTCATTTATTTATTCAACAGACACATACTAAGCACCTACTATATGCCAGGCTCTGTGTTAGGAGCTGGGAATATAGCAGTTAAATACACAGAGATTCTTTCTTCATGAAGTTTATGTTCTAAAGAGGAGATACAGGTAAGACACAAAACAAATAAGTGAAGTATATGGAGTTAGATGATGATAAGAGATGTAGAGGGGGAAAAGGCAGGGAAAGAGGTGAGAAGTACTGGGGGAAGATGTTGAAGAGTGGTCAGGGCAAGACTCAGTGAGGTGACATTTGAGCAAAGGCCCAGAAAGGGGTAAGGAAGCCAGATACCAATCATCTAGGATGAGAACGTTCCGGGCCGTGAAACTGCATGTGCAAAGACCCTGAGGTACACATCCAAAGGCCTGCCTGGAAGGTTCAAGGAAAGCAAGCAGGTGGGAAGAAGAAAATGAAGGAAGAGTGAAAGGTGATGATCTTGGAGAACTTCTGGCGAGGAGATGAGCTTGTGGGCCTCAGGGAGGATTTTTGTTCTCAGAGTAAGACAGGAAGCTGTACAGGAATTCAGGCAAATGAGAAACATGAAATACTCAAATCATTATCTTCACAGAGTGTATTCATTTCCTATGACTTCTGTAACAAATCACAAACTTAGCAGCTTTAAGAAGTACAAATTTATCATCGTTCACAGGTCTCATCAGACTAAAATCCAGGTGTCAGCAGGGCTGTGCTCCTTCTGGAGACTCTAGAGGAAAATCTCCTTTTGTCAGGTTCTAGAGCAGTGGTTCTCAACCTTCCTAATGCCGCAATGTATCTTCATTGTTACAAAGGGGTCGCGACCCACAGGTTAAGGACTGCTGTTCTAGAGGCTGCCCACATGCACAGCCAGCCCCTTTCTCCATCTTCAGAGCCAGCACTCACAGCACTCCCACCTCTGTGTCCATTGCTACCTCTCCTTCTCTGCCTCTGACTCTCTTGCCTCTTTGAGCTGTTAGGGTCCTTGTGATGATATTGGGTCCACCCAGGCAATGCAGGATCATCTCCCCATCTCAAAACTCTTCATCCCATCTGCAAAGTCCCTTTTGCCACGTCAGATGCCATATTCACAGGTTCCCGGGACTAGGACATCTTTGGGGCCGTTACTGTGACCACCACACTGTTACAGGAAACACGAACTGGGACGGAATGCTGTAAGTGTGTGCGAGTGGGAGGTGAGAGAATGTCAGGGATGGGAATGTAACAGTGGAGGGCCCAGAAACGCATCCCTAAGGAAGGGACCATCCCTCCTCCATGGAAAGTCCCCTCCAATCATCACAGTGGCTATTGGTTGCATCCTACTCCTTCTGGGCTCTTCATCTTGCCGCTGCAGAGTTCTCCAGGTCACCCTCACCCCACCCCAATCCACTCCAGTTCACATGAAGCCCAGACACAGACTGCTCCCTTTGCCTTCCCAAGGCCAGACTAGGGTGTTAACAAAGCTTTGCTGAGTGCCAAGGGAGAACAAGCACCAAGACAAGAGTATCTTTCATGGCTGCCGTAAAGAAGTTCCCTCCGGAGCCCACAGACTTCAATATCTAGGGGTTCTCTGTAGCTTCCAGCAGGCTCCCACCACCATCCTGCCACCCACTGACTCCAAGGATAGAAGAGCCTTCTCTCACCCCAGCCTCAATCCCAGAAGAGTGGAAGGCCCCATCCCCTCTCCCCCCACAGGGACCTCCCAACAAGCCAGTCCCAGGTCAGAGCAAGGTTTCTCAAGGCTGGCCCATTCTATTCTAAACTTACCACATAGCCAACAATACTTAAGCCTGGGGCCAGGGTGGTGCCTGTGGCTCAAGGAGTAGGGTGCTGGCCCCATATACTGGGGGTGATGGGTTCAAATCTAGCCCTGGCCAAAAAAAAAAAAAAAAAAAAAAGCCTAGATTTAAATTTTAGGAAAGCGTTTCTCTAAAATTCCCTCAATCCTGCTAAAGATACACAGATTTGCATTAGGAAACAAGACCACTTAACATTCCCAATGTTATGGTGACTCCATAGTTTCCATGGGTTGGCATTTGCTTCCTTTGGGGAGAAAAAAGGGCTCACTCCAGTATCTGTTCCAAAAGTAGTCAACATCTTAAGCTCTGGCACAAACCAAATGTCAGTTGGTGCAAACAGCAAAAAAATATTTCTAAACTTGAAATTCTTTTTGAATGGGAGTGCTACTACATGTGAACTTGTTAGTCTCAGACAGGGATTGGCCAGTTTTCTCTGTAAAGGGTCAGATGGTAAGTAGAGTGGACCCTCCATAGTTGACCTCCTCCCTGCACTGACCATCTCTTTGGGATGATTTCAATTTCTTAGACCAGACATGCACCACATGTACTTATCAGTACAATACGCCTAGTTCCTTGTGTTGACTGCCTCCATATATTGACCAGTTTGTTACAGTCCCTTGGGTGGTCAACTTATATAGGTTCCACTGCATTTAAGCTTTGCGGGCCGCATAGTCTATGTTACAACCACTCAGCTCTGCCATCGTAACACAAAAGCAGCCACAGACAATACGTAAAGGAATGAGCGGTCCAGCAAAACTTGATTTACAGAGACTAAAATCTAAATTTCATAAAATTCTCTCTCTTTTTTTTTTTTTTTTGTTTTTTTTTTTTGAGACAGAGTCTCACTTTGTCGCCCTTGGTAGAGTGCCAGGGCTTCTTGGCTCACAGCAACCTCCAGCTCCTGGGCTTAGGCAATTCTCTTGTCTCAGCCTCCCAATCTCATCAAAGATGATTCTCTTTTTTAGTTTTTTCTGATCATTAAAAAACAAAAACTATTCTTTGCTCATGGACCATAAAAAACAGGTAGCAGGCTGAGTTTGGCCAGCAGGCCATGGTTTGCTGACTCCTGGGAAGACATGCCTTACCAGAGATTCAGGCATAGATTCCAAATGTGCCCAGAAAGGGAAACCCAGAAACCTTCAACACCAGTAAGGGATCACCCCACTTATAACAGGTATATTTTTATTAAATGGAGCTAGAAAGGGAATTTAGAGAAAAAAGGATTACATATCGAGTTGTATTAATTCTAAATGGTATTTGAGGGCACAGAAGATGTTTCCATGGTATATGTAATTGTTACACTTACATTAATAGTCTGTAATTAAGGAGACATTGGCCCCTATGCCATATGGCCTCAGTCAATTCACTAAATCTCTCTGAACATCAGTTTCTTCATCAGTACTATAAATAGGGGGAAATAATAGTACCTGGTGCCCTAGAAGGTTGTGAGGCTTAATACTTGAGAGTGTTCATCATAGTGACTGGTACACAGCAAGCACTTAAACAATGTAAGTTGTTGGTATTATTGTTTGATACTCCATGTACTCGGGATTGCTTTTCAATTGCAACCATCATAAAATATAAAAGTGGGAAGAGGGTATAATAGTTAACACATGCCGACAATCTTGCATCCTCAGCCAGACTGATGAAACTGATAGAGGAATATTAAAAGTCACTTTCTTGCTCGGCGCCTGTGGCTCAATGGGCTAAGGCGCCAGCCACGTACACCTGAGCTGGCGGGTTCGAATCCAGCCCGGACCCACCAAACAACAATGACAGCTGCAACCAAAAAATGGCCGGGCATTGTGGCGGGTGCCTGTAGTCCCAGCTACTTGGGAGGCAGAGGCAGGAGACTCGCTTGAACCCAGGAATTGGAGGTTGCTGTGAGCTGTGATGCCACAGCACTCTATCTAGGGTGACAGATTGAGGCTCTGTCTCAACAAAAAAAAAAAAAAAAGAAATTTTATTGTCCCCAAGAAGTTTTGACAAGGTTAAATTTGAGCTGTGAGGACTTACGATGAAGGCGTTATGATAAAAGACACTGCTAATCAATCCTCTTTTAAGCCTGAATGTGTGGGTGTGGTTTCCAAGGGCCATACTTTCAAGGCAATATTTTAAATTTGTACTTTCTATTTTGTGTTTTGCTTTTGTGTCAATAAAATCATGTATGTATCCATAATAAATAATAAAAAATGTTAATTTATAAAATTTAATTGACTGAATTCAGTCAGCAATTTAAGACCATTTTGTCATTGGAGCGCCTAACACAGTGATAAGAAGTGATAACTAGGCAGAGATGGAAATACCTTTATGGCTCCTGCGAGAGGCATAATTTTGAATTTGTTGATTTCTGAGAGTAGAAAACATTCAACTACATTATTGGATCAGCATGGGTGTCACATTCAATTGTTCCTAGAATACATTAATAGGAAATACAGAGCCCTTGACTATATGAAGGGCGATGTGTTCTAATATATTGAAAAGACACAGAAAAGATCATCTTTGCTCAAACTGAATTTTGGCATTTTTACAAACCCATTTTGTCAAACACAAGAAAATAGAGTCACATAAATCATAACGAGGACCTTTGATGTAGTTTCTCTATCGAAGAATAAAGATTAAAAAGAAAATTCTAAAGAAACAAAGTAAAAATTTTCTAAGAAAGAATTACCTTCACAAAAGTGTTTAGTTGTCAATTCTAAGCTGTTGTTTTTCACCAGAGCATTTGCAGTGAGCTTAGCTCCATGCAACTCATAACCCTACATGTGCTATGTGACGGTAAAAACAAGTACAGTAACATTAAAAACAGAGCAAATAAATACTCCCAGTGGGAAGCCAGCACGCAGATGAGGACAGGATTTGGCCTTTGTGCAGTATTTTTTGTTGGTGTGGCCAAGCCTTAATAAGTACATGTGGTTTTTAAAATGATTCTCACGTTTACTGGACCTGTTTACATTTTTCATTACCAGCTTGCTTTACTTTTCCATTTCCTTTACCTTTGCAGTTGACTTTAGTCTTAACAAGTTTCTTTATCATTTGCAGGGGCTGAAAAAGAACTGGGAGGAGGTACACAAGGAGTTCCAGTCCCTCTCCGTCTTCATAGATTCCATCCCGAAGAAGATCCGCAAGCAGAAGCTGGAAAAAGAAATGAAACAACTGGAACACGACATCGGTGTCATTGAAAAGCATAAAATCATTTATATCGCCAATAAGTAGTGACAGATTTCTAAAGTACAAATAGGTTTAAATGTAGGAATGAAACATGGAAAATACAAAAATAAAACTACGTTTGTTTTTAAAAGGAAAACACTATGAGGAGAATAAAAAGTCTTAACCAAAATGCTTAGGCAGTGTTTAAAGAATAATTGTTATTCTCTTGTACAAGAGAAAATTTTGTTTTTCCTAATGTTACATTTCCCACGTATAAACCAATTAACCCGTGAGGCTCTGTATTACAGTTCTATAATGTGATTCATTATTATTTTATACTTGTTTCACACAAACATTCATTTCTGGGCCCTGAAAAGAAAAATCAGTAATTCAGAACTTGAGATTTTTTTTTTTCTGCACTGCCGGATACAAAGACACAACTTTAAAAACTGTTTGAATTGGCAATAGTAGCCCTATTGCTTTCTTATCACGCTAAAGTGTTTCCTACACACAGTTTCTGAGCTCCACAAATTTAAAAGATATATACTCTGGTGTTGACATTTGTGGTTATTCCCAATAATATTTTCAGTATTTATAACACTGTATACAAGGAAAGGTTATAGGTGAAGGAAGAAAACTTAAGACAATTTTAAAAATCAAGAAGACAACTTATAAAAGGAATCACTGAGAATGATTAAAGAGAATAGCCTCCGTCCTGGCATACCAGTGTTGAAAAACTTATTCTGCCTTACTCCATAATTCACTACGTGTATTTTACTAAAGTGAGTAATTTTTTTTTTTTTTTTGAAATTTTTGGCCAGTGCTGGTTTTGAACCCTCCACCTCTGGCATATGGGACCGGCGCCTTACTCTTGTGAGCCACAGGTGCCGCCCTAAAGTGAGTAATTTTTATCTTTTTGGTCCTTATCTGTTTTGTGAATTCTAAAGTTAACGTTTATAATTTTATATAATTTATTAAGCAATAAATGTATGTAAGGAAAGCTATTTTCAACTCAAAATAAGAAAATACAAATAAGATGAGAAGCATTCTTTTATGAAATTTTAAATGAGGGAAATTTGGGAATATATATGCAAATACAGAATATCATAAGAACAACAATGTCTACTGCTTAACATTTATTTTTATCATACAGACAACAAAAAATTTAACAATTTTTTCAAACTTCTTCACAAACGTGGAATTTGAGGGCATTATAGACAAGCTTACTTTAGTTAATTAAAGAAAAATATTTCTGCACGATTTTTTTGAAAATTCACTTTAAACTTTTTTCACATCTCTTTCACAAACTAACATCAAATTTTAATTGCCTAATAAAGATAAATTTCTCATTTACGTCCTGTCTGGTGTGAATGAGCTGGGGGCATACTGTGTTCCGTGCAGTCATTCCTAAATGGGGTTCCTAAATGACTCTGCTGCTACAGCCAGCCTTTCTCAGCCAGTTAAGTATTTTATTAGTGAGATGATTGCCATACATACTCATTTTTAAATAATTCAAAATCAGTAGCAATGCAAAAATACTGTAATTATCCCAGCCTTCTAGATGTTATGTTTTGGAGTCTGGAGTGGCAGTGCCTTAAATGATACAGTCATAACACGGTGGGTTTAATGGAGAAGCCCTCTTTTGCTTTCTTTCTATGTTTACTAAAGAAACCTCACGGCTTACATGCTGTGCTAGATGGACTTTTTTGCCTTTCTCTCACGCAGCTTCCCTAGGGAAGAGCAAGCCTGTGAGAGCAATCCCTACCAGGGGGTCCCAGCCTAGTGACCCCGCAGCACAACCCCACCCCCCATCATCCTGTCAGAGGAAGGACAGACACCTGACTCAGGTGGCTGGCCAGTGACTGATCAGATTCTTTCTCTCGAGAGCAAGGACTAAGAGTCACAGAGACCGCAGCCACTTGGGCCAGACCCTGAACCTAAGAGGTCAGTCTTCATGACTGCAGCTTATTTCACTTGGTTTCTGTTCCTGTTCAAAGGAGCTCTGAGTACTCAGAATAAAGACTTGATGGGATCTGGCCTCCCACCTATGATCTCTTCAGCTTGGTTTCTTTCCAACATCCCATAGTACTGAATACTACAGGCCTCCCAGATCTGCACACATGGTTCCCAAAATGATGAAAACTACCAGAAAACTATCCTTTTCTTTTTCTCATCCTGCATAGCTGCCCGGCAGATCCCTAGTCTTCCAGAGTCAGCTCACATCCCATTTTCATGCTACCAGAATCTGACCTGTTCCAGCACTGGTCATAGTGTATTGTATGTGTCTGTTTTTTGCCTGTTTTCCATGAAACTGCAAGCTTTTGGGGAGAAGACCTGTGTATCCTCTCATCTGCATTCCTTAGAGTCCTCATAACAGTTGGCATATAGAAGGTACTCCAATTAAAGTAATGAAGGATACCCAAACTTGTATTTTAGTGAACCATTTCCATTATTACGATGACAGAAGTCAGGCTGGGAGGATAAGGAATTTGGCTACGGTATAAACCAGTGGCTGCCACATCAATCACTTGATACATGATCAAGTCAAAAGGATGCAATTTCATGTAGTGCTTAAGTGCTCAGAGACTGGATTCGGGCAGCTCAGGTTCACTCCCAGCTCAGCCACTTCATTAACCATGCTACGACACTTTTCCAAGCTATGTTTTCCTATTGTGTAAGATGAGGTTGATAACCCATCACCATGCTTTGTAGAGTCATGATGAGAATGAATGAAATAGCTTAGTCGCTGGTGCGTAGAAAACAATGAACTTATTGCTGAGATTTATTAAGAACACTCTTTCAGGTCTTTAGTACTTGGTTCCAGTTGGTGCTAGGCCCATCAACATACTTGCAATAGAATTTCCCAAGCTCATAAAATCTGGTTGCAGGAAAAGACCTGATTGACTAGAAGTCCTGGCCTGAGGTTATCCCAGCCTGCTTAATCTCTCAGTGGCACCCACAGATGATAACTATATTTGGTAACTTTTATCTTTTGTAACTGGCAAAAATTTGGCAATACTTCCTAAGTTACACAGACATTCCGAAAAAGAAAGATAGGCTTAAATCAGTAATGATTTAATCAGGAAGTCACTGAGGGGATAGGTCTGCAAGGTCATGCCCAGAAAACCCTCCTGGGTGATATTTACTAGTGAATTAATGTGGCCCAGGACTTGACCTCAAGGCCACAGCTCACTATTCTCAGGACCTCAGAGACAGACGCACATGAATTAAAATCCACGTGAGTACAAGTTATCACTCACACATCAATTTTTAAATTAAGAAATACCTCTCCCCTAAATAAATCCTCACTCTCAGGGTACGCCATCCCAGTTGTCAAGCTTTGTAGGAACACAAATCATAGTCCAAGTGGTTACTTTGGCTAGAACAGAGTCAAAAAGAGAAATTTAAATTATTTTACAAAAATCTTCTCAGCTCACATACTCCCTTGTCATTCATTCCACAAATAGTGACTGCCCGCTACATGCTGGGAACTGTTCTAGATAGCTGTTGTGCAATATAGTGGTGGATAAGATAGTTGGGAAGGCAGAAATAATCACACAAATGCACTTATAATTAGAAATTGTTTTGAAAGGAAAAAAAGAGAGGATGCTATGCAAGAGATTATCAAGGCAGTCCTAAATCAGATTTTGTAGTTTCTGACTTATAAAATTAGACTGAAGAATTAGCAGATGCTGGGAGAAGTGGGGAAGAGAAGGGTTGTGGATGGCAAAGAATTCCAAGCAGAGAGAAAAAAAAATATGGGGGGCAGGAAACCCATAGGCAGCCATTGGGGCTGGGGTGCACTTAGAAGGGGAGAAAGGTAAGGCCAAAGATGAAGAGAGAAGCAGGAGCCACTGATGTGGTATAAGCAGAGACGGAACATGAGCCCAACAGCAGTTTATTCATTTACTTATTAGTGATAGGGTCTCACTATGTTGCCCAGGCTGGTATCAAACTGCTGACCTCAAGCCATCCTCCTGCCTCAGCCTCCCAAAGTGCTGAGCCACTGTGCAGTCCAATCAGTATTTTTAAGTGATTACTCCATGGATTGAAGTTGAAGAACGGATGAATGTGGGGAGGCTAGTTAGGAGACTAACACAATCCCGCAAGTAAGGGACATAGTGACACAGACAAAGATTATGGCTGCAGGAAATACTGAGTAGGTAAAAATACACCTTGATGATGAATGAAAAGGAAAAGAAGAGGGAGGTTTCAAATCTGACAACCAAATTCTGATTTGAACAACTGGGCTCATGGAGGGGCTACTTTCTGAGTTGAGGAAATGTAGGGGAGAGACAGATTTGGGGAGGATCTCGTGAAGAGATGAAGAATACAGGTCTAGATATGTTTATGACAATCTTATGGAAATTTAGATTGACAGATGAGATAAATGAATAAAATTGAAAGATTTGAGTCAGAAAAGAGATTTGGATTGGAACCGCAGATCTGGGGAATTGTCGGTGTGAATGGGACCGCTTTGGGAGAAAGTGAAAAGGCAATGAATGAGATCTCAGCAACAAAGTGAAAAGGCAATGAATGAGGTTGGGGGGACGGTAGGAATTAGTAGATGAAAGACAAGTCGTGACCAGAGAGCCCAGAAGAAAACCAGGGAGTGAAGAAATTCAAGAAAAGAGAACTCTTTTTTTTTTTTGAGACAGAGTCTCACTATGTTGCCCTCAGTAGAATGGGATAGCTCACAGCAACCTCAAACTCTTGGCTTAAACAATTCTCATGCCTCAGCCTCCCAAGTAGCTGGGACTACACGTGCCCGCCACAACGCCTGGTATTGCTGTAGTTGTCATTGTTGTTTGGCTGGCCCAGGCTGGTTCGAACCCGCCAGCCTCGATGTATGTGACCCACGGCCCTAACCACTGAGCTACAAGGCATTGAGCCAGAACACTCTCCCTAAGGTAGAGCCTCAACTATGGGAATGAAATTCTCAACATCCTGGTCTAGACTTCTCCCCTGCACTGAGCAGGATACACATCAATGTCTATACTGGTTCCCCTGCTTCTATGCCATATTTTCAGTCCAAACTCTTACATAGAAATCTTCTTGGATTACTATCAAGACTGTGAAATACAAAGAAGATTGTGAATCCCAGATATTAAAAGGTACATTTATCCCTGCCCCCCCCAAAAAAAGAAGAGAAATCCTCTTCTTTCTCTAGATACGCTAGTGCCGTTGGCCAATGCCACACGGGCGTGTGACTCATCATGCCTATTAGTACAGATCACGTACAGTTTGGACACCAAACCAAAGGAAACTTTCAACAGGTCAAGGAAATTTTCAACTGTTAAGGAGGCCAGGGCTGGTGAACATCATAATTAACTCTCAAGAGGACAATCGAATTTGTCTCATTTCCAAGTTCTTAGCGAACTTCAGAAAATGATTTATTCATAAACACTGGTTACTCCAAGTAAGAGACAAACATAGATAAGGGCCAAAAAAGAAAAGAGAGCAAGATAATTTTTCTGGAGTTTCTTTCTGCTGGGATGAGCTATGGTTAAAAAAAAAAAAATCAGCAGGCTTGACTCTGACAGTAAGTTATTTATATAACTTTTGGAAAATCACTTAGTGGCCCTTACCCTTAATTTCCTCATCTATAAAACAAAGAAACTGAACTTGTTGTTGTGCAACCTTTTTTCCGAGTTTAATGGCCTATAGCTATAAAACTATATGATAATTTTAATTTAGCTCAAACAAAAGTTTGATCTTCAAACTGATCAGAATGTGGGAAAGTTCTGGTGGATTCAGGGCTGATGATTTGCACCAATACTTAACAACCCCAAATCATCATTAGACATAGTAGGAAGAATGTTAAGTAAGGCAAAAAGTGTCACTTAATTTTTTAGCTCTTGTCAGATGAGAATTTCCTGAATAACAGTCATCTGAGGTTTTCAACCACAGGACGCTCCTTACTCTAAGGATTTTAAATACATGGTCTCTCTAGGAAACTAGTGCTGAAACGGAGAAGAAAGGAAGGGAGAATAGAAGAGAGGGATGGGAGGAGAAAAGTAAAAACATTAAACGGAATTTGTTCTTTTATCTAGATCAAGTGGTTTCAATGAGAGAAGAGCATTCTCTCTGATCATATCATAGCAAAACTTCTCTGCTCTTAGGACAAGAAAAGATTGCCAAAAAAAAAGCTATGTCTTCATAATAAAAAATTGTTGAGTGAGGTTAGAGGTGGTGGCAATTTTTTTGCTTCACACATAATGTGCTTGATGAAAAAGAGCTGAAACTATTATAGCAACAGGGTAAGAGAATGCCAATTATATCTGCAAACTGAAAGATGTGGTTTCACAAGACTGGTGTACAAAGGTCATGCACCTGTTACTTATATAAACTACATGGGCAATTATGGCTTTTAGATGCAGATTTTTTTATTCTAAAGTGGATGCCTATATAGGAAATGAGACTTGGATGGGTGACAGATATTTTTGTTTAAACTGCCTTAGCTTTGGCTGGGGCTGGTGGCTCATGCCTGTAATCCTAGCACTCTGGGAGGCCTAGGCAGGTGGATTGCCTGAGCTCAGGAGTTCGAGACCAGCCTGACTAAGAGCAAGACCCCATCTCTAAAAATAGCTGGACATGGGCGGCACCTATGGCTCAGTGGCAGGGCGCTGGCCCCAAATACTGAGGGTGACAGGTTCAAACCCGGCCCCAGCAAAACTACAACAACAGCTAGGCATTGTGGTGGGCACCTGTAGTCCTAGCTACTCGGGAGGCTGAGACAAGGGACTCGCCTAAGCCCAGGAGTTGGAGGTTGCTGTGACCTGTGTGATGCCACAGCACTCTACCATGGGCCATAAGGTGAAAATCTGTCTCTACAAAAAAAAAAAAAAAAAAAATAGCCAGACATTGTGGAGGGTGCCTGTGGTCTCAGCTACTCAGGAAGCTGAGACAGGAGAATCCGTTAAGCCCAAGAGTTTGCAGTTGCTGTGAGCTAGGCTGATGCCATGGCACTCTTGCCTGGACCACAGAGTGAGACTCTGTCTAAAAAAAGAAAAAAAATTACCTTAGCTTAGACACTCATATCAGTGATGTCTGTGAAGCAAGAATATAAACTTACCTAAATGATCCTGCTGATGTGGAAACGTCTGTGGAATTCTTTTGGAGTAAAAAATATCCATCGCAGCTCGGCGCCTGCGGCTCAGCGGGCTAAGGCACCAGCCACGTACACCTAAGCTGGCGGGTTCGAATCCAGCCTGGGCCCGCCAAACAACAATGATGGCTGCAACCTAAAAATGGCCGGGCGTTGTGGCGGGTGCCTGTAGTCCCAGCTACTTGGGAGGTGGAGGCAAGAGACTCGCTTGAGCCCAGGAATTGGACGTTGCTGTGAGCTGTGATGCCACAGTACTCTATCCAGGGTGATAGCTTGAGGCTCTTTCTCAAAAAAAAAAAAAAAAAAAATCCATTGCATTTCTGAACCTGTCACCAAATTCTCCTTTCCTAGAACAATCAATGTTATCAATTTTATGTACCTTTTCATAAAGCCCTGAATCCACCAAATATAAAAACAAATGCATATATATGCATATAAATATATATAATTATGACACATATACACGTATTCCTCTCACTTTTTAAAAAGTGCAAATACGAGTTTGCAATAACTTTTACCTTTTCCAGATATTGTGAAAATCTTTTTTTTCAATAAATACAAACCGTTCTTCATTTCTTTTTGTGGGCACATAGTACTGAATTGTATAATTTTATGTAATATTTCACCAGTGCCCTATGGATGGACATTTAAATTATTTCCAATATTTGCTCTTAAAAGGAATGTCTCAGGAAATGAGTTGGAAAACACATCATTTCACACATTTGGGTATATTTGTAAGAAATCATTCCCAGGAGATAAATAACTAGGTCAAAGATAATGGCACTTATTAGGAACTACTTTTTCGTTTGTTCTTTTTTGCAGATGTGTGGTTATGTAACGAATACACATGCTCCAAAATTTATAATTTACCCAGAAGTAAGGACAATACTCCTTATGTTCCTCCCCTACATCCAGAAGCAATCGCTGTGACTCACTCCTTGTGAATCTTTCCAAACAATATTCTATGCATATGTGTATCCATAATATAAAAGTCATCACATATGTATCTATAGAAGAATGAAACTTATTTGACAGAACGTGGTTTTCTTCTGCCACTGTCTCTGGGGATCAGAAGACTTTTGCCAAGAGAGGCATCATAGATGATCGTAAACTCTCGCGTGAGGAAGACCTTCTGTATCGTCTCATCCCTTATCAGCCACCATCAACACTGTGGATCTCATTAAGAAAGCAGTGGCTTCATGCACTTTCAACGTGTCTGTGTTTCCATTCTGGATGGAAGAGAGGCCAGGGATATGGGACCCTGCCCTGTCCTTGGCCACACCATGCCGAATTTTCCATTCTGGATTCATTGCCAATCATCCACGATCTGCTTTCAGCATCCCCGGGATGGGGTCTGCATTGGACCCCATAGCTTCCTCTGTTGCGTGTTTTCATTGATTGTCTTTTTCAGTATGAGGAGTCTCCTTGGATTGCAGGCTGCACACAGAGAGGACCTGCCTTCACACACAATAGAATCTCCTCTATTCACTTTTATCTCCCTGTGCAAACCGTACACTTCTTGCCCGAGCCCTTTGCTTTCATACATCTTGTTAAAAACCATAAAGAGTGGTCCAGTTGGCCTGCCACAGTGTTCTGAGTTTTTGCAACCAGTTTCCCCTAAAAAGAATAGATAGCCTTATAACTTCCCTTCTATGACAGGGTAAACGTGACAATTTTACCAAATGTTTTGCCATAGAATTAACAGTGGTCAAAGCTTTCCAGACTGCCCATCACTCTTCTCCTATCACCAATACCCCACCTCATTCAATGATTCTGATGAGGAATTGGTCCTTTCTCAGATGCAGAAACCCTGCCAAGTCTTATCTTTCCTAGGATTCTGTTCCAAGGATGCAACATGGTTATAGTATCACTAAGTTGACAGATTAACCACGGTTTGCCATTGTGTGCTCAAGGCCTTGGAGTCACCAACAGAGTTCATCAAGACAAAGTTAACTGGCTGACTCATAGTTTCGCTTAACCAAACACAAAACAGGGACCTAGCAGCCGTCTACTTTCCTTTCTGTTCCTTGGCTTTTCTGAAGCCAATAGAGAGGACAACCCAAAACTTAATCTTGTGCGGTTCCCACCCATGAGCTGTGCTGTTTTGGACTAATGCAGGTTCCTTTTATCTTTATTGGCTTTGAGGAGACAGTCAATTTTTTTTCCTGGATAAGCTTGATGGCTCAACACAGCCAGCAGGCTTAGGCTTTAGGCCCAGAGCACCCTGGAGGCCACATGTGGTTTAATCTGGACAAATGCTTTAAAACGAATTCCCTGGCTTTTTTTCAAAATTATTGAGATGACGGGCAGCTGCCACCCACATAGTAAGATGATGTCCAGCACTGATTAGCACGACTGTCTTATAGGTTCAGATGATATAAACGGTGAGATTCATGGGCTGGGCCTTCAGTTATAACATTATTTTAGAATTTGGATCACCACGTTAATGTAGCTCTTTTGTAACATACCCGAAGTGTTTTTTAAAGATGGCTTCGGCACGCCCTTGAGGGAATTAAAATCGAGTAATAAATCCTAAAAGATTGTTTTTTTCTAAGTATATTTTATAACATAAAAAATAATGTGCCAAGATTCTAAGTCCTCAAAATTTCTAGTTATTTCAGTATTAGCCAAATCTATAATTGACCCTTTCATTTTTAAAAGTAAAAAAAGGAATTATTCTCAGAAAATGAAAATATAAGCCAAGTGCCTTAAACTTAACCAAAATAGCACTCTTTGTGAAAGATGCATTAGTCTATCATCTTTGTATGACCTCATAAGCTCATAAGATATAAGTATATATATATATATATATATATATATATATTTTTTTTTTTTTTTTGCAGTTTTTGGCTGGGGCTGGGTTTGAACCCAATACCTCCAGTATACGGGGCCAGCGACCTACTCTTTTGAGCCACAGGCACCACTTGATATAAGTATATTTTAACTATGATCTGGAATTGAGTCTTCATTTCCTTTTTTTTTTAAGGAACTGACATTTCCTTTTTTTTTTTTTTAAAGAACTATGGTATTTTTCATGTCAACAGAATTAAATTACAGAGAGTGTGTTTTTAGACTGACATTTTATTATTACAAGTCTTTTAATACATAAAAGGTTAATGTATTGCAGCTAATTTTCTTTAAAAAAGAACTTAGAACTATTTTAAAATTGTTAGATTCATTTAAAAGTCACATTAGAATGCAAATGGTCGAGATAATTTAATCAAATGTTTAAGAGAAAACTAATTCTAAAATTATTGTCTTTACTAACTAATATTTTTCTGGAGCTCTTATGGAGTCTGAGTCTGACCCCCCCTCCACACACACACACATCAAATTTCTGCTTATATATTCAAACAAGATTATACTTTGCTTATTCATCTTTTTTACATGTATGTAAATGATTAAATCTAAAATGTCCTCATATAAGGTTTACCATTATTTTTGATATGCTACTAAGAAAAAATAATCTCTAACAATTAAACTCTCAGGATGCTGCCTTATCACCTGGAATTTTTGTTTTATACTCGTCGAAAGAGCACTTTTTGACTTCAGACAAATTTTTTCATGTATTACATGTACATGAAAAGATTAAATAGTCCCTCCTTATTTGTGGTTTTGCTTTCCACTCAACCATAGTTTGAAAATATTAAATGGAAAATTCCAGAAATAAACAACCTGTAAGTTTAAATGGCACACAGTTCTGAGGAGCACCCATTGATAGTCTTGGGACGTGTGCCCTGCAGGTAAGGGGACATTACTGTAATCCTAAAGTGTCTTTACGTTCACAGCTGAACTCACCTTCATCACTTTTCCACTCAGAATTTTTGGTGCCTATATTCTCTGTGCCATGACCAAGGGGACCCCAACATTGCCTCTGGGATTTTATTCCAAGCAACTTGGAAAGTACTGTTCTTTCCTCCCAGGACAACTACTTCCTTCGACTAATAACAAATTTTGCCACTCTGCTTTCTTTCTGTGTGCATGAACTTTTCATGTCCAGGACGAATAGGAGTATAATGTTCTATAAGACATTTTAAATGTCAGTTAAACTCAATGTATGTAGAGCCAGCAATGTACAAAATGCAGCTGAACAGATGACGACCAAATTTACACCTGTGAGTATAATGTTACTTACATCACAACTGCCGCCTGCTTGTTACCAACTGTGACATACATCCTGACATACATTTCCCTATTAATTATTAACTCTAAGGCAGCTGATTTCAGAGATGTTCCAATGTAAAAACTGTGTATCTTAAGATAATGGAATATGGTGCTGACTCTGCTACCCATGTGTACTTGTAAATGTCATCTCTTTTAAACCTAGCCCAATGCTGCTGGACACCCATAGTTCAGTGATTACAGTGCCAGCCCTGTGCACCAGGGGTGGTGGGTTTGAATCTGGCCCAGGCCTGCTAAACAAAATTAATAAATAAATAAAACCTAGCTCAATGGCTCAGCATCCATAGCTCAGTGGTTAGGGTGCCAGCCACAGATACCTGGGCTGGAACCTGGCCTGGGCCTGCTAAACAATAAAGACAACTGCAACAGAAAAATAGCCCAATGTTGTAGTGGGTGCCTATAGTCCCAGCTACTTAGGAGGCTGAGGCAAGAGTATCAGTTAAGCTCAAGAGTTTGAGGTTGCTGTGAGCTGTGACACCATGGCACTCTACCAAGTCGACATAGTGAGACTCTGTCTCAAAAAAATAAATAGATAATAAATAAAACCTAGCTCAAGTCCAGCTGGTTGTGCAGGCCTTCCGTAGCTATAACCGCGTGTGACACTTAGAATTTATCACTTAGAACTTTTGTTTTATACTCATTGAAGGAGCTCTTTTTGACTTAATACAATTTTTTCATGTATTCTATATACATGAAAAGATTAAAGATAAGGTACAATAGACCCCTCTTATCTGTGGTTTTGCTTTCCAGTCAACCATAGTTTGAAAACATTAAATGGAAAATTCCAGAATTTCCATTCACAGAATCCTACTTATCCACTTAGGCAGTTCTCTGCTTCAGAAGAAAACCTTATGAACCAGGATGTGAGAATCCTCCATGAAGCATGGCAGGGTGGCTCATGTCTGTAACCCCAACACACTGAGAGCATTGCTGGAGGACAGGTGTTCGAGGCTGCAGCGAGCTATGATTGAGCTACTGTGCTCTAGCCTGAGTGACAGAGCGAGACTCTGTTGCTTTAAAAAGGAGAGAGAAAAGGAAATAGTCTTTGACACTGCTTAGCAGGGCTTTCAGCTGAGAGCTGGGGTAGTTCCATCCTAGGAAATTAGAGCTGAATAAAAAAACAGAGGGCACCCTCTTTGACGACTTGTTTAATAAACTTAAAATGTGGTTGTTGGATGGGCAAACTTGTTTCTTTTAATTTCTTTTTTTTTTGTTTAAAATTAATACGAAGGTACACATTTTTAGATTACATTGTTCTCACTTCCAAGGCAAAGTTCCAGTTGTAAAAGAGCCCCTGACCCAGGGGGTGTGATATATTCCTTTTAATTGTGCCCTTAGGTGACATGCTGCCCAATGCCTTCCCTCCTTCTGCCAAACATCCTCTCTCGTCCCCCGCCCATACTAGACTATATTTGTTTTATTGTTCATATGAGTATGTAATATATTGTTTATATATTGTTTTCATATTAGTATCGAGTACATTGGAACCATTCTTGAGATAGTTCACTAAGAAGAATGTGTTTCAACTCCATCCAGGTAAACATAAAAGAGGTAAAGTCTCCATCTTTTCTTCTGGCTGAATAGTATTCCGTGGGATGTATACACACCACAATCATTGATCCATTCATGGGTTGATGGGCATTTGGGTTGCTTCCATGACTTGGCAGCTATGAATTGAGCTGCAATAAATATTCTTATGCAAAAGTCAAGAGATCGAACAGAAACTTTTCCAAAGATGACAGATGAGTAGCCAATAAACACAAGAAAAATGCTCCTCATCTTTAATCATCAGAGAAATGCAAATCACAATCGCTCTGAGATATCACCTAACTCCAGTAAGATTAGTCCACAAGGCAATGTCCCAAATCTGCAGATGTTGGCATGGATGTGGAGAGAAGGGAACTTCTACACTGTTGACGGGATTGCAAACTAATGCAGCCTTTTTTGGAGAAAAGTTTGGTGAATCCTCAAAGAACTAAAAGCCGATCTTCCATTCAATCCCACAATCCCATTACTAGGTATCTACACAGAAAAACAAACTTCTTGAAGGAAATATTTTTCCTATTGGTCCTTCCCAGCTAACACCTGCCTGCCTATTTAAGAGAGTGTTTAAATATACAGTCAGTTGAACTTGACTCCCAACCGATGCTTAATCTGTGTAGCTCAGACATTTCTGTGAAAAGTTACTATAGTGGTGCCCCTTCCCTTTCATGGGGAAAAAGTTTTGTTCCTATGGTAACTGTTTCAGAACAGTGCATACTTACTATACTTCTAAAATATGCAGCCCATCCTATGGGAGTAGACATCATCTTGAAAGGATTTTCTTCCCCTTCAATAAACACATTGATTTTTTTTTTTCTTTTCACCTGATTTCAGAATAAAATAAAACTTTGTTTGTAAGAATTGCTAAGGAAGAGCTTCAGGAAATGAGAACCACGAATGGGCCTGGCCCCTTGCAGCTGTCATGGGAAAGCAACAACATAGGCCTCAAGTGGTTTCTGGGAACCCAAGCCCAGTGCCTCTAAGACTGTATTTCTCTCAGGCACTTTGTATTTTCCATGCATCACGACATCTGCTGTGTTTGCGATGTTGCTATGCAAAATGATATAAAAATGTGGGGTTTTTTTTTTCTCCTAAGGCAATCAAGTTTAGCAGATGCAAGTTTCAGCTGATGCAAAAGTTTCTTAGAAAAGTTTTAGAATTCCTTAGGGAATGGTATGAGACATGTTCATGATAGGAAAGGATAAATGCTGATGAATGCCTAAAATGTCATTCCAAGTGATAAACATGCCTCACTTCTAGGGGCTTGGTAACTACTGATGGCGCTTAAGTAGCAGTTTTGAAAAATGCTCTTATTGGCCGGCCCCATATACAGAGGGTGGTGGGATCAAAGCCAACAACAACAAAAAAATAGCTAGGCGTAGTGGTGGGCACCCGTAGTCCCAGCTACTTAGCCAAGAGAATCGCCTAAGCCCAAGAGCTAGAGGTTGCTGTGAGCTGTAACGCCACAGCCCTCTACCGAGGGCGACAAAGTGAGACTCTATCTCTAAAAAAAGAAAAAAGAAAAATGCTCTTATTTGTATTTTTGCAAACAAAATGCCCCCTTCAACATTTTTCTTCAAATCCATTGGTCTCTATGATTTTTTTTCTTTAAAAATTATATGCTACACAATAAACAAGAAAATCCCATGAAGCTTATGTCAAACAGTTGGATGAAAATATTTCAGATTGTATATGAAGCCCGCACACTGTACCCCATGATTGCACTAATGTACACAGGTATGATTCCATAAAAAAAAAATTATATGCTACAATCTTATTAAAGCCAAGCAATAAATATACCAAGCTATAACTTGTAGTATTCGTTAGAGAAGTGAACATCCAGTTCTTCTTATTTGTTTTTTATCCTTTTTGTATGAATCTTTCTCCAGAGCTTACTTAGGAAAAAAGATCTATGAATTCTATAGTTCTGTGATAGACACGGCGAAGAAGAGTTATGAAACATGCTCATAGTATCTTAAGCATGTAACTGCCATCCTTGGCAAACATTATTTAATGTTTTAATTTAAAACATTAAGACCTTGTAATTTATTTTTATTTATTCATGTAGTTGTTGAGACAGAGTCTCACTCTGTCACCCTGGGTACAGTGCTGTGGCATCATAGCTCACAGCAAATGTAAACTCTTGGGCTCAAAGCGATTCTCTTGCCTCAGCCTCCCTGATAACTGAGACTACAGGCACCAGCTACAATGCCCAGCTATTTTTAGAGATGGGGGTCTCATTCTTGCTTAAGCTGGTCTTGAACTCCTGAGCTCAGGTAATCCAACCACCTTGGACTCCCAGAGTGCTTGTATTCCCAGATTATAGGCGTAAGCCACCTCACCCAAATCTTTAAAAAAAAAAAAAAAAAAGTACTAATTTACTACATTTCCTTATATTTTTAGGTTGTGGATAATTTATTTCAGTCTTGGCTGTGTTGACTCATAATGATTTGTCCAGCTGAGATATATATGCATACATATGTGTGTGTGTGTGTGTGTGTGTATGCAGGGTGGACATAAAGTTGGGAACCCTGTATATACAATATATATAAAATATATGCGTATGTATGTGTATATAAAATAGAGAATACATATATGAGGTGTGCATGTATATACAGATGTAAATAAAGTTCATGTGTGATTTATTATGTTAAACTATTTTAAATTGCACGTGAACTTTTTCAACGACCTGGGTATATCACACAATACCCACATGCACACATACACGGGTGTTACTGCTATCCAAAAAAGGTCAAAAAAGAAGCTGCAGATGCTGGCATGGATGTGGAGAGAAGAGAACACTTTTACCCTGCTAGTGAGACTGCAAACTAATACAGTCTCTTTGGAAGGAAGTAAGAAGAATCCTCAAAAAACTCAAATTAGACCTCCCAAATGATCCTGCAATCCCATTGCTAGGCATCTACCCAGAAGAAAAAAAAAACATTTTATCATAACATTTTATCATAAATTTGCACTAAACTGTTTATAATAGCTCAATTTATAATTGTCAAAACATGGAAACAACTTAAATGCCCACCAACACAGGAACAGATTAACAAGCCGTGGTATATGTAGACATTGGAATACTATTCAGCCATTAAAAAAGATGGAGACTTTATATCTTTTCTATTAACCTGGACAGAGGTGGAACACATTCTTCTTAGTTAAGCATCACAAGAATGGAGAAGCAAGAATCCAATGTACTCAATTCTGATATGAAGGCAGCAGATGAGCTAATACAGGGGGTGGGGTAGGGGAGTGAGGGAGGAGGATGGGGTCACAGTGTAGGGCACACCTCTTGCAGGTGGGACACAATGATAAGAGGGACTTTACTTGACAAATGCAATCAGTGTAACCTAATTCTTTGTACCCTCAATGAATCCCAAACAATAAAAGAGGGTGGAGGGATAAAGAAAGAGGGTCCAGGATCAGGATGAGACCACTGAAAAGTCTCTTGTAAAACCTGTCCAAGGACCTAAACACAGAATTTAGCGACGAGTAATGCAATGAGAACTGTAAGGCTAACCAAAAGAAACAAAAGAACAACAGTTCATCACGTTTCCCGCCCCACCTCCATGGTGAGTATTTAGCTCATTTGCAGAGATATTCTCATCGCAAGAGCCAAAGCCTTTCATCGTTTCTGAGATAGCATCCATTAAAGGCAGGCCAGGTGGTACCAGCTGCAAGCAGTGAAAGAAACCACACGGTTTCATTATGCAGAGTGGCGACAGAAGAATGGGCAGCCCAGACCAGTGCGGTCTGTCTCTGCTGCTCTTTGGTGTGTGTGGGGGGGGGGGGGGGGAGAGAGAGAGAGAGAGAGATATTACTGTATAGCTCACCAATGAACAAGGAAGGAGATGCAAGGTTTTCCAGAAGAAAACCAAAAGGGCAGAATCAGAACTTTGCAACAATTGGAATGACTCAGAAATGAAATGGGAGTGCCCTGCAGAAGACTTAGTACCAATGAGTAAAAGTAATCTTTGTTGGACTAGGTGACCTATAACTTTCTCCTTCTCCAATTCTAAAACGTTTCTGATTATTTTCACAGAGAATTTTAATTTTTCATATTTGTAGACATCTAAGCACTTAGATATTTAAAGAAATAATTTCAAGTAGCAAGAAAAATGACATAATTAATTTTATGAAGCATGTGCCAACTGAAGAAAATGATGATGGTTCATTGATTTTGAAAAAAGAGCTTCATTTCTCATAATGGATTGTAGCCTACAGGCTGGCTATTCTGACAGGGTGGGTGGTAGGTACAGCTTGGGCAGAAGCTGAGAACCTGTACTTCATGGGGAGGACAAGTGGCTGAATATACATATTAACAAGCCATAGGAGGAGTCACCAACATTTATGAAAGAGGAAACATGCCCATGCACAATTGAGTTTATGCAGCTTCGTGGGATCCATGCTCAGAAAATGGTGTTCTTAGATGTTCCAGGGGTAGAATTTTAGGTCCTCTGACATCAACAGGTGAAGTAGACACATAAAAATCCCTCAATATATTCTCTGTGGACTGGTCAGAACCACCGCATGGCCACTGACCTCTTATCAGGAAGAAATGCTGGTCTGTTGTGCCAAAACCAAAAATAGGGAGGAGTCGCCTTAGGCAGTTGGTTGGGCTCAGTGTTGGAGCAAGTCTTTCCAAAGACTGGTTCTGTATAACAACCCTTAGGGAAAAACGCTTAATGGCAGTTAGCCAGGGAGGGGGTATACTGAGGTGGGTCTGACCTCCCAACCTATGATGGCCCAGAACTCTGAGGTCTCTTTAGCCAAGAGGAGGGTCTGCTCAGTTGGTTGGAGGGCTTTGGATTTTATTCTTGCTCACACATGTGCATTTTCTAAAAACCCTGCAGAGGTGTTTGGCTGGGACTCAGATTTGGGGCTGATCAAGTCAACGAAGACTGTGGCCCCTGAGAGCCTGCCTGGGTGTGTCGAGGAATAGACACACGTGGAGAGAAAGAAAGGGGGGGAGGAAGAGTGGGGTAAGGTGGGTGCGGGTGATAGTAATACCAATACAATCACTGTAACAGTCATGTTAGTCAATTCTGGGTGTTCTTACTTTTCACTCGGAGGAACTGAACTGTGAATTGTGAGTCCAGGCTTTCCCACAGTAGCAGGATGGCCTTCCTGAACAATGGCTTGCTCATTTTAGCCCGGATGGCTCTATCTTAAAGGCAGGTCTAAGAAGGGAAGCTCGCTTCCGAATCCTGCTGTAAGCCTCATGGATTTAAAATATTATTTATTTATTTATTTATTTATTTATTTTTTTGAGGCAGAGTCTCACTATGTCACCCTCTGTAGAGTACCATTGTGTCACAGCTCACGGCAATTTCCAACTCCTGGGCTTAGGCGAGTCTCTTGCCTCAGCCTCCCGAGTAGCTGGGACTACAGGTGCCCGTCACAACGCCCGGCTATTTTTTGTTGTAGTTTGGCTGGGGCTGGGTTTGAACCTGCCTCCACCCTACTCACTGAGCCACAGTTGCCACCGATTTAAAATATTATAGTGGGAAGACTTAAGTACATTGCTTAGTCTTTCAGAGACTCACCTTTCTTTATAGAAAATATTCACGAACCTTGGAGGTCTATTAATACTATAAACTCCAAATTGCCATTTTCAAGGACTCAGAAAAAACGGAAAATGATTGTGTTCACGTTAAAATGAAAATGCAGAGCCCAAACTTCGGTTTTGCTTTTTGACTTGGACTTTGTTTGATTTATGTTTCTCTGTTTCAAACACAATCTGTTTTCTTTATGCTTATGTTTCTCTGTTCTAGGAAGCATGGAAGAAAGCAACCCTCCCACGTGCTTTTCTCATATTATTCCCACATCCAGGAGAGTTACAGACCTGCAGGTCTTTCAACCATGGGCCCAGCATTTTCCTTCACCTCCTAAAAACAGAGCAAATGACAGTTGTGATCAGTATAAGAGTTGTTACTCTGAGACAGTGGTTCTTAACCAGGCACAATTTTGTGCTGCTACCCCCCTCATCCCCAAGAGGCATTTGGTACTTTCTGAAGGCATCTTTGATGATCACAACTGGAGTTTCTCCTGGCTTCCAAAGGGAAAAATAAGCCCAGGGTGTTGCTAAACAGCCTTTAATACATGAGAAATCCCCACAACAAAGAAATATACAGCTCCAAGTGTAGATATTGCAGATAGTAAGAAACCGTTGTCTAAAAAGAGGTAAAATATAGCTGGGCATTGTGGCAGGAGCCTGTGGTCCCAGCTACTTGGGAGGTTGAGGCAAGAGAGTTGCTTGAGGTTTGTGAGTTTGAGCTTGCTGTGAGCTGTGATGGCACAGCACTCTACTGAGTACCACATAGTGAGAATCTGTCTCAATAAATAAATAAATTAATTAATTAATTATTATCAGGGAAAATGCATGAGAGTTTACATATTTGAGTTTACAATGGGCTCCCTCATTGGCAAAATCTTCTTTTTTTTTTCTTTGTTTTTTGTAGAGGCAGAGTCTCACTTTATGGCCCTGGGTGGAGTGCCGTGGCGTCACACAGCTCACAGCCACCTCCAACTCCTGGGCTTAGGCGATTCTCTTGCCTCAGCCTCCTGAGTAGCTGGGACCACAGGTGCCTGCCACAATGCCCAGCTATTTTTTTGTTGCAGTTCGGCTGGGGCTGGGTTTGAACCCACTACCCTCAGTATATGGGGCCAGCGCCTTACTGACTGAGCCACAGGCACCACCCGGCAAAATCTTCTAAAGCCTCCAAACCTCCAGAGCTGCCCACTGCTTTTGACAACAGACTGGGAAGACTTTCCTGCATTCTCCATTAGTCTTCACAGAATGTGCTGCGAGAAGCAGAGGAGCTTCCTGGACCTGTGGTCCCAGCCCCCAGCTGCACCCTGCTACCCGTCTGTGGCCTGTTGGGAATGGGCCACACAGTAGAGACAAGGAACGGGCAAGCTGGCAAAGCTTCATCTGTATTTACAGTGTTTCCATCTACTGTCAGGCCCCACCCCCAACCCACGCCATTTAGGGACAGATTATCTTCCATGTGTCAGGTCCCTGATGCCACGTTGGGGACCTCTGCCTTAAGTCATTATTTCTACTACCTCCTTTCTCCAGGAAAAACCAAATTGGCTTTGGGGAATTTCTAGTTGTTTGTCATGTTAAATCATTTTCCTTGGTTTTCTTTTTAATGTCTGAGTTTCCCTTTTTTTTGAGACCGAGCCTCAAGCTGTCACCCTGGATAAAGTGCCGTGGCATCACACCTCACAGCAACCTCCAATTCCTGGGTTCAAGCGAGTCTATTGCCTCCACCTCCCAAGTAGCTGGGACTACAGGCGCCCACCACAACGCCTGGCCATTTTTTGGTTGCAGCCGTCATTGTTGTTTGGTGGGCCCAGGATGGATTCGAACCTGCGAGCTCAGGTGTACGTGGCTGGTGCCTTAGCCCGTTGAGCCACAGGCGCTGAGCCTGAGTTTCCCTTTTTATTTTGTTCTTACAAGCTTTGGGTCCAAAAGGAACATGATGGTTGTACTGATGATTGTTCTTATTCTTACAGACATTAGACCTTTTCAAAAAAAATTTTTTTCTTTTTTTTACAAATTTCATTCCACATTTTATTTTGGAAGAACAAACAAATTTCCTTCCACATTTTATTTTGTAAGAACAAAATAAAAAGTAGAAGGAAATTTGTAAAAAAAAAAAAATATATTAGGTCATTGGATATTCATTCTCAGGTTATTGTAAAAAATTAGGTCATTAGATTTCCATTTTCAGGTTATTGTAAAAAATAAAATTTTTTTAAAGGTCTAATGTCTATAAGAATAAAAACAATCATTGGAAACCTATATCATGGGTTTTCCAAATCAACTTAAGAACGTTTCTCTGTAATTACCCATATGACAACTTCAGCAATGGTTCTTAGTATTTAATATTTTCTAAAGTCTGCTTTTTTAAAAATTAAGTCCAGGCCAGCCACAGTGGCTTATAGCAGCTATAACACTATAGCTAACACTCTGGGAAGCTGAGGTAGGAGAATCCCTTGAGCTCAGGAGGTCCAGACCAACCCAAGCAAGAGCAATAGACCCCCGTCTCTGGGCTAAAAATAGAAAAATTTGCCGGGCATGGTGGCCAGTGCCTGGGGTCCCAGCTACTCAGGAGGCTAAGGCAGCAGGATGGCTTGAGCCCAGGAATTTGAGATTGCAGTGAGCTAAGCTCACACCACAGCAACTCTAGCCTGGGCAACAGAGTAAGACTCTGTCTCAAAAAAAAAAAAAAATCAGGCTCGGCACCTGTGGCTCAACAGGCTAAGGCACCAGCCACGTACACCTGAGCTGGCTGGTTCGAATCCAGCCCGGGCCTGCCAAACAACAATGACAGCTGCAACCAAAAAATGGCCAGGCGTTGTGGCAGGTGCCTGTAATCCCAGCTACTTGGGAGGGGGAGGTAGGAGACGTGCTTGTGCCCAGGAATTGGAGGTTGCTGTGAGCTGTGATGTCATAGCACTTTATCCAGGGTGACAGCTTGAGGCTCTGTCTCAAAAAAAAAAAAAAAAAAAAATTGATCCAGTTTCTTAGATAGCTGGATTAAACCCAAGAAGTATGCCTAAAGGGAGAAAACTCAGAAACACAGTCTAGTTTTAAGAGTTAGGGAAAAAATGTTGAAAAGGAATGGAAAAAGGTCACACACACAAATCAGAATGTAAACGGTAATACGACTTGAGTACCAGGTGAAAAGGTAATGAGTTCAAGGTCTAGGTATGACTTTTCAGATGTTTAAGGCAGTCTGTCTATTGCACTGAAGCTTTGGCAAAATCCCCAGACTCACGGAGAAGCCTCAGTCACCCCTCTCGTTCCTTTATTCCCTGTAAAAGGTGACCTGGGTATCTGGATGTGTTGCACATGCTGAGAAACCTGAGAACGGAAATCTAATGACCTCAGTCTTGGAGTTAGAAATAAATTACACTGTTTCTTGGTCTGGCATTTGGCCTTACTAAGCAAACGAGATTTTTCTAGTGTCCTGTACTTAGGTTAAAGTATGTTGAAAAGTTCTCACCCGTGTGTGTGAGGGTTGCTTGCGGATTTGTGGATTCGGTATGAACCAAAGAAATCTGGAGGTTCTTTCTCAAACCAAGAGACGAAGTCAGATAATGACAGTGTTGGCCTGAGCTTTGGGTCCTGAAGGATCATGATGGTTTCTCTGAGCTGGGAAAAGTGGAGAATCTAAGGTAAAGTGATTGTTAAAGCAAGAAAAACACTGAGCACAGTAAGAGAATCACATCTAAGCGGGAGAAACAGAAAACTGCCTCAACCCAAATACCAAATTCGATGCCCACTTTTGCATCAAGGGACAGCTTTTTGATATATGTAACATTTTCCTTAATCCTTCTATATAGACATTAAGAAAAATGGTAAGTGATTTTTTATTTGATCCAATTACACTTGCTTCTTAGAAATAAACTATAACTATTTGAGATTAGCGATGTATTTATGTTTCATACAAAGCTTATTTAAGGTATATATCATCTTTTTAAACTTTTTTTTTTTTTGGAGACAGAATATCACTCTATTACCATGGGGTTGAGTGCCATAGCATCATCATGACTCACAGCAAGCTCAAACTCCTGGGCTCAAGCAATCTCCCTGCCTCAGCCTCCCAAGTAGCTAGGACTACAGGTGGCAGCCTCAACACCGAGCTAATTTTTCTATTTTTAGTAGAGACAGGGTCTTGCTCTTGTTTAGGCTGGTCTCAAACTCCTGAGGTCAAGCGATCCACCTGCTTTGGCCTCCCCTGAGTGCTAGGATTATAGGCATGAGTCACCGAGCTTAAAGAAATTCATTGATTTTGAAGTAACTTTTCATTGCTGTCCTTTATATTCCAAACATTAAGAGCATTAAATCAAACTAATGCTTTCTTTCTAACATTTTTTTAAAAAGCAATAATTTTAAAAAATAGGCCTCTTAATCCAGAAACTATTCCATTTTTATTAGACAAGAATTTTTCTTTTAAGTTATTACCTTTCTTAGACATATTCACACACAAAATACATGATATAATATATAGAGAATAAGCTGTTAAAGGAATGAATACATAGAATTTCATGGAAAAATGTTAGCATATTTCCACAAAGAAGATTTTACAGATTGAAGGTTTATTTTCTTAAATTAGTCAACTGATCTGTTTATTAAAGCATAACTTCTGACTGATCCAGAAGTCTATTTAAAATTATTCCATTTTATGCTAGATCAAATGTATTGACAGCGCCTTAGGTACTCAGCACTCTGAACACATTATTATTATTATTTTTTTTTTTTTTGAGACAGAGCCTCAAGCTGTCACCCTGGATAGAGTGCTGTGGCATCACAGCTCACAGCAACCTCCAATTCCTGAGCTCAAGTGAGTCTCCTGCCTCTGCCTCCCAAGTAACTGGGACTACAGGAGCC
>CAUYON010102703.1:0-57389 GCA_963573935.1 Arctocebus calabarensis | reverse complement strand
GGGGAAAGAGATTCTAAAGGGTTTGAAGGTGTTCTGAGAATGGAGGTCTGGGATTACTCAAGTATCTATACTTGAAAAAATACTTGGTCAGATTTTCATTTCCTTTAATCAATCTTTCTTTCTTTCTCTCTCTTTCTTTCTTTTTTAAACAGAGTCTCACTTTGTTGCCCTTGGTAGAGTGCCATGGTGTCACAGCTCACAGCAAGAAGCAGAGTGCCGGGATGCTGTTTTGTAACAAACCCTTTCCTCCAGAAGAGGTCTTACTTAAATTTTCAAAGAAAGAGATTAGAATTTACTGTCTCAAGGAGTTCATACACCAGGAGAGGCCAACTTGTCAGTTATTAGCACGCATAGTTCTTATACTGAACTATTTAGATGCAAGTGTTTGTGTGTGGTAGTGTTCAGTCTGATGATTTTTGATAAATAGGTCATTTCCCACTTGGGAGTAAAGGAACCTTTACGAATGCCTGGTAAAGCCATTAGCACCCCTGAAAGGCTCAGTCCTCCTGCCCCCCCTCTCCACTGCTCCTTACAGTGGGAACACCAACTGAGTGATGCGGCTGTGCTCACAGAGCAGACCGCAGAGCCACACCAGCAGTCAACCCGAGCTGTGATCCTGTGTTCCAGGAAGGGTGGGCATTACATGCTGCACATTCAAAATACCCCGAGGACAGAAGAAAAGATCAAAACAAGAGAATTTGCCCCATCCTAAAGATGACCTGAAGGCAGTCTGGTGAGAGCTCAGGACAAGGAACACCACAGAGAAAGATTATTTTGTCTTTAGCAGCACAAAATAAACAGGAATAGAACATTTCAGGACTAGGCCAGTGAAGGCCAGTGAGACACGAGGAACACGTCAGGGCACTGTGTTGGTCACGGAGCACTGACCTGGGCCAGGTTGTGCTGTGGTGTCTGCGGAAGGTAGAACTTGTTGATGATGAAGCTGGATGTTCAGTTGAGAAGATTTCTAAGTGTTGAAGGAGCATCTTGGTTTCTCTAACTTAGCAGTTCTCAACCTGTGGGTCCCACAGGAACTATATTAAAGGCCGAGGCATTAGGAAGGTTGAGAACCAGTGACCTGACTGCTTATAGTAAGGAGTGAGAAGAGAGGGATGAATAGAAAATGGGTTTGTTAAGCCAAAATAAATCTGAACTCAAAGACTTAAAAAATCCTCACCTTGCCTATATTATAAGAAAGAAAGCATGTGTAGAGGAACGCTAATGTGTGCCGGATAAAGAGATTGGCGTGGTCGTGACCAGCGGCCAAATCCCAACATTTTAGCAGGAGCCAGGAGCAGACCTGGGATTACTCGGGAAAATTGCCTCTGGGGACAGAAAAGGGCTGGATGCAGGAGGCTGTGAGCACAGCCTTCAGAAAAAGGGCAGCAGAACCTGCAGGCAGCTCAGGCTATGGCAGGGGATGGCAGGAGGACAGCTGCTGCAGGGGACGGCTGGGCCACAGGGGGCCTCAAGGGAACAGACACCCCAGGGGATGGCAGGAGGCTGCTGCAGGGGACCTCAGGGGGATATCCACTGCAGGGGACTGCAGGGGGATAGCCGCTTCAATGGACAGCAGGAGAACAGCCTCTGGAGGGGACCTGAGGAGTGCAGAGAGGATGTGCCCTGCCAAAGGCTGCCGCTGCCTGGAGCTGGTCTCAACTCCAGGTAGCTACTTTATCATGCAGACTTTATCTATCTTCCTTCTTGGAGCTGTGGAGATTGTGTTTTCCAGCCACCAAATCTTCCACCCTCTCCTTGTGCTTGTTTCTGCCGGTCAGAGGCCTGTGTTTCCTGCTTCCCTGACATCGACCACCCCCTCGGACCAGAATCTGTCAGATTCGGCCTGTCTGTCATCCTTCCTCGTCACCCTGTAAGCTTTTGCCCAGAAGTCCCACGCGTGTCTCAGTGGAGAAGCACAGAGCTGTTGCAGCCGAGAGCATGTAGCATTGCTGCTGCTTCGCGACTCGTGTGGGCTGTCGCTGTGGCCTCCATGTGATCCAGACCAGCAGACTGACCGTGCTCTCACCCCGGGAACACTGGCTGCCACGTGGGATGTGGGCACCACAGGAACCCACCGTAGGATCTGGGCCTTTATCAAACAAGGAGGAAGCTTTCACAGGTCGTTAAGTGAGGTATGATGGCCCTTTGTGCTTAAAAAGATCATACTGAGGCCCAGCTGGTGGCGCACACCCGAGGCCTTCCTATTTGGGAGGCTGAAGTGGGAGGGTGGCTTGAGCAGGAGCTCAAAGCTGCTGTACCCTGTGACTTCACTACTGTCCAGCTGTGGCCAGGGAGCCAGACTGTCTCTGAGAAGGTCCGGCAGGGCCAGTGAGAGACAGGTGCAGCAGAGGGGCACAGTGGATGTGAGGGTATGGTTAGGAGGTAGCAGAAGAAGTGGCTTGCATGAGGAGTGTGTGGAAATGAATGATGCCTGCAGGTATTTAGGGGGAAAATTGGCAATAAGGAGGAAGGCAGAGGGACATGGCCTTCCTACCACTGAATGGGTGGTGGAAGCATTTACAGAAATCAGGAAATCCATAGACAAGTAAGTGGGTCACTAGGGCTAGGGAAAGGGAAGAGTCTGCCGTGGGAAGCTGGGTTGAGGTGGCTTTGGCCATCAAGCAGGAGACTCCACAGCAGCAATTTACATCCCCGGCCAGGGTATCTCGTTAACACCTCCGTTTTTTTTACTTCGTGTGTTGGGTAACAAGGGTGCATGTCTGCTATGGTTTTAACTTAGCAATCAGTAGTGGCTCACCTGGTGTCCATTTCTGCATTTCTGACAAACGAGTGGCAAAAAATAGTCCTTTCTCTTTAAACAGACTAGGCATTTAAATGACTGCTCCAAAATCATAAATGAATGTGATGGCAATATTGGGATTGAAATTAAACTCATCTGAAGCAATGCCGACCCATTAGATGGCCACACTCTCCTCAGACCCCATCACTAAAGATCTGGGTGCAGACGGAAGCCCCACAGCAGGTTTGTGCTGCCAGGAACTTGTCCTGACAAGGCACACCAAACTGACCAGGCACAGACAAGTCTGAAAATACTCAACATAAGGAAGAGTCTTCATCTGAAACTTGGGGCCTAATTGTTTTCATAGTGTGTGGAGCAGTGATGGCAGCTGACGATGATGCCAGAGCGATACTACCGGCTGGAGGACAAGCCATGAGGATAAAACCGATGAAAACAGAACAAGAAAATCACCTTAGAAGAATAAAACAACCCAAATGAAATTGAAGGCCTCTTGCCAAGAAAATGGAGTTGAAACAGTGATGCTATTGACCCTGCACACCACTTGTCCCCTGTGCTGGAGAGGCTGAGACGCACCCTGCCTGCACACCCTCCACTGACTCTGGACGTGGTGATGTCAGATGTCCACTCACCGCATCCCCCATGTGACCATCCACACTCTCCCTCCAGGGCCTTCGCTCCTCCCCCCAGTGTCCAGCAAGTCCACTGTGCACTACCTTGGACCACATGCCTAAGGGACACAAATTCCAGGTCACATGTCACATTCCCTTTTGCTAAGCATTGTTGAACACGAGTGCAAGGAAATGTCCCTAAAACATTTACACCGTGCAGCTGCCAAGTGAGAACTTTCTCCTCACAGATCCAGATTCCAAGTGGAGTTTTTGCTTCAATTACAAGCCTTGGAGCAAAGAGAATAAAAAGGTTCTTTTTCAAAAAAGCTGATGGAGAACAAAAATTTGGAGGGGGGCTTCCCTCAGTACTGGTTTGCTTTGTGGGCGTCTCACACATGGATGTCACAGGCGGGTTGTAAGAGCATCACTTCTGGGAAACAGGAGTTGCCATATGAAGGTTAAAGACACCATGTTTATATTGAGTTACTTAACATAAACTGCTTCTGAGATTTCTGAAAATAATAGCCTACCCAGCATTCATTCTCTCTGAGCAGTAATTAATATTTCAACACAGATATCTACTCTGTTCAACATATTTTGAGATTTGATTTCATTAAAAAATCTCCCAAAACCAAACTGTGTGTTTTTCACATGGTTAGGGACCACACACTCACTGAAGCCTTAGAAAGTCAGTTTACTATGGATTCCATCCAATATTATGAAGTTCTGCTGTCCAAAAATACAATTTTGAAAGATGAGGTTAGATTTATTAGTACTGTTGGCTGAGATTTCTTTAAGTGAGAGAAGTTTTGTAGTTTTCTTAAACCAAGCAAATTTTACTATACCAAATCATCCTTTAGGTCAATTTATGGAATCTCTTCAATTTGTTATATGCCTTAAAATCTTGGCATTCTAAAATTATGATTCATTTTCCTTTTAAAATTTCTGTCTCTGTTTCTTACTCTCTGATATTATCCAAGGTAAAAATGCATTATTGTTCCACTTGGGGCTGAGGACAGTGGGAACTCCGGATATGCAGAGCTGTGTGTGCATGTCCCAGAGGGGATGTCCTCTGTGTGGCCACCCCTTCCTGTGATGCTGCTACCATGGGCCCTGGAAATAGCCCCGCGGCTGAGCTTTGGACACTTTTGTGCAGAGGGTCCCTGTGGCCAAGGCACCTACTTCTGGCAGAGTAGCTGGTCACCTGTGCATGAATGCCATTGAATGTTCAGTGCTTGGCAGATCTTATACCCTCACTTGGTAAACCTTGACTTAGCACCAAGAACACGATTGCTGATGAGCTGAGTATTGCAGCTCAAATGACTCATAATCAGTTTCTAGCATTCATTTTCTTCTCTTAATTTTTTTATGAAATCATAAGTGTGTATATTAATGCATTTATGGGGTACAATGTGTTGATTTTATATACAATTTGGAATGCTTACATCAAAGTGGTTAACATAGCCTTTACCTCACTTAATTATTGTGTTAAGACATTTAAACTCTACTCTTAATAAACTTGACATGTACCTTTGCAATATGCACCATAGGTGACTGAGGTCCCACCGATTACCCTCCTTCCACCCAACTTCCCCTCTCCTCTCCCTCCCCCCTTCTTTTCTCTCCTTCATCCTGGGCTATAGTTGTGTATTATCTTTCATATGAAAGTACAGGATTATATACTGGTTTCATAATAGTACTGAGTACATAGTTTCCTGCATTCAATTCATGTGTTTCTATAAATCTTCAAACTAGGGTATGCTCAGGGCTTAAGTGCAATGCACAAGAAGTGGGTATGTCTGGTTACCAAGCTTTGGAGACATAAACTCCCTGAGGAAAAAATTCTTTTTCTAAAGAGACTGACTCTTGTTTTTAAGCTTATGAAAACCAGTCAGAGGGCTCAGGCTAAGTTTAAACAACTAAAAATAAAGTAAAAGCTTGGGTTTTAAAATTATTATTATTTTAAAATCCATTTTAAAATGCACTTATATAGTGGTACAAAAGAAGATTAATAAAATTTCACTGTTATCATGAAAATAAGTCTTTCTGTTTTTGGCATGAGTAAAATAAAGAACTTCTGTAATTCTTTTTTTTCTTTTAAAAACCAAATGTGAAGAATTCTGTTGGAGAAATAAAGATTAAGATTGTGAACTTTACTTACCATCTTCAATCTGCTTATTCAGTTCTTAAGAATAATTTTTTAGCTCAATAAATAAATTTGATGTTACTTTTAAAATATCTGTTATTATTTGACCTGATTGCTGTTAGCATGCATTTTCAGACATATATATTCTCAAAAATGGTATGTTTCTGATGTAAATTTGCCTATTGATATTTGACTTTCCTCCACATGCTTTAAAAATACACACTAAAATATAAAGAATGAGAAAAGAAATAAGAAAAAATTCTGAAAATACCAATTTTGTTTCCATTCTTCTTTCCTGTTGTCATGGAGTAAATGTCACATTTTTGTAGCAGGTGGCTATAACTTGGGGCCAGTATTTCTTGTCATTGTTGAAACCACAAATATAAATTTTCCAAGTCTCTCAAAACAGTAAGATTTTGGTAGAACTTCATTAAGGATAATGTAGTAATTTTAGAAAGTGGATTTTAAATATACAGGTTATACAACAAATTTCAATGAATTCTAAAACTGCAGGTTAAAAACAGATCTGTGGAAAAAGTGGTGTCAGCAAGATGGTGGGACAGAGGTTCTGGTGCTCATAGAAACACTAATATGAGTACCTATTCACACAGGAAAACGCCGTCACAAAGGCTGAGGAATCTAGGTGAGAGACTAGAAGATCTGGAGGACAAAAAAAAAAAAAAAAAAACCAACCAAACAAACAGAAAACTTTGCCTTGAAAGGAGCAGATGTGGTGGTTTCACATCCCCTTGACCCCAGCACAGTGTAGACAGCCCCTTGTCTGGAAGGGCAAGATGAGGGAAGCCCCTGACTGCATAGAGCCAGCAGCAGGCCCACCTTGGAGAGCCTTAGTGCCAGATTGGCCCTTCCAGCTCTAGACCTCACCCTGGCTTCACAAGATCAGGCTGAAGACCACTCTTTGCAGACCCTAGGCCCACCCATATGGCCCAATACATCAAGTTTGCCTCTGTGGACCCAGAAGTTTCCCCACTCAGACATTAAACAGGACCTCAGGACTCAGGCTCAAGGAACATATGAGCACCAGGGTCACACCCCTGCACCTGGGCACCAGGCCTGCTCATCTTGGGATTCCAGCAGCAAACCAACTTGCAAATCCCACCAACCTTCCCACTCAGAATCTCTGGACAAGCTTTTGTTTCTCTGCTGATGCCAATCTGTGAAGACCAGATGGAATGCCTACTCTTCAGATGTGCAGGTACTAACCCAACACCACAAAACACCTATGGCTAATCAGGGAAGCACAACACTACCAATGGAACAACTTAAAGCTCCAATAATGAACTTCAAAGAAATGTGGCTCTAAGGACTTGGAAAATAATTAAAATTATAATCTTAAAGTGAGATATAAGAGAACATATATAGATAACCAAATGAAATCAGGAAATATGTGGACAAAAGGATAAGTTCAATAAATAGATGGAAACCATAAAAAAGAACCAAAAAGAAATTCTAGAGCTAAAAAACAAAATGATTGAACTAAAAATTTCCATAGAGAGCTTCAAGAGCAGATTCAATCAAGCAGAAGGAAGAATCGATGAATGTAAAAGATAGAACAATTGAAACTATGGTCAGAGGGAAAAAAAAGAAAACATTAGAGTTAAAAAGAGTAAATAAAGCCTATGGACTTAAGGGACACCATCAAACAAGTCAATATATGCATGAGGGCCATTCCAGAAAGGTAAGAGAAAAGGAAAGGGTCAGAAATGTAATTTAAACAAATAATGACAGCAACCTCCCAAATCCAAGGAAGGAAATGGACATCCAGATCCACAGATCCAAAAGAAACCCCAAAGACATTAAACAGGAACAGAGCACCACAGAGACACATGGAAATCAAATATTAAAGTGAAAGACAAATAGAGAATGTTTAAGGCAGCAAGAGAAAAGAGACTCATCACATACACGGATGTACTTAAGATGCCAGTGGTTTCTATAATAGGTACAAAAAGAAAAGATAAGGAGAAAAGAATGAAAGCATACCACTATAAAATCATCAAATCACAAAGGAAGAGAGCAGATGGGGAAAAAGGAAATATCAAAACCCCCGAAAACAATTTACCAAAACGATGATAGTAGGTCCTTACCTATCAGTAATTACTTCAAGAGTAGATGGTGAACTTATCAAAACAGAAGACACAGTGGCTGAGAGGACATAGAAATAAAAGACAACTATTAGCTGCCTGAAAAAGACTCACTTTAGCTTTAAAGACACACACAGATTAAAAGTGAAAGGATGGAAAAAGATTTTCCATGCACATGATAACAGGGGATATACTTGCAGACTTCAAGCAAAGAATTGACAAGAGACAAAGTGGGTCAATCTATAATGATCATGAGGCCAATTGCAGGAGGATATAGCAATTAGAAACATATACACACCCAACATCAGAACAATTACATTATAAAGCCAATGTTAACAGAACTGTAGGGAGAAATAGCAATGTAATAATAGCAGAAGACTTTAATACTCCACTTTCAACAATAGATAAATTGTCCAGACAGAAAATAAATAAGCAAACAGGTTTTGAACAACACATAGACTAACGGGACCTAGCAGACATACACATTCAATAGTAGCAGAATAATATTCTTCTCAGGCTGGTGAGGAAAATCTTCCAAGATAGATCTTAATAATGTAAGAAGACGGAATTCTGTCATACGTCTTTTTTTAACCACAACAGTATGAAACTAAAAATCAATAATAGGGGGAAAAAAAGAAATTGAAAAAATGTCATTTACAATAGCTAAAAAAAAAAAATAAGTTACCTAGGAATAAATTTAACCAAGGAAGTAAGTGAAAGTCTCCACACTGAAAACTATGAAGCATTGCTGGAAAAAAAGGAAGAGAATACAAATAAATGGAAAGATAATCTATGTTCACAGTTTGGGAGAATTAATATTGTTAAAATGTCCCTACTTCCTAAAGTGATTTGCAGATTCAGTTCACCAATCATCAGGAAAATGCACACCAAAAACACGGTGATACTTTGCCACACACCTACTATGGTGCCTATTGTCAAAGAGACAAAGGTATCAAGTGTGGCTGAGGCTGTGGTGCAGAAGGGATCCTTGTACCCTGCTGCTATGAATGTAAATTGGTGTAGCTCTTATGGGAAAACACTACCAAATTTCCCCCCAAAGTCAAAAATAGATCCACCATACGATCAATCATCCAGAACTCCCTCTTTTGTGTGTGTATTTGGAGGCATAGAGTCCCTGTCAGGAGAGGGGTCTGTGCCTGTGTCCACTGTAGAATGAGACCAGCAACAACTTGAGTGTGATCCAAGGGTGAGTGTGATCAGAGGGTGAGTGTGGTCAGAATAAGTATGATCAGAATGAGTGTGATCAGGAGGTGAGTGAGCTCAGAGGGTGAGTGTGGTCAGAGGTTGAGTGTGGTCAGAGGGTGAGTGGGCTCAGGGGGTGAGTGAGCTCAGAGGGCGAGTGAGCTCAGAGGGTGAGTGTGGTCAGAGGGTGAGTGAGCTCAGAGGGCGAGTGTGGTCAGAGGGTGAGTGGGCTTAGAGCGTGAGTGGGCCCAGAGCATAGTGTGATCAGAGGTTGAGTGTGTACACACACAACACAATGTTACTTCGCCACAAGAAAGAAGAGACTTCTGCTGTATGTGACAACACAGATGAGCCCGGAGGACATTGATGCCAGGTGAAACCAGCAAAGACTTCATGAAATCACATACATGTGGACCCTAAAACAGCTGAAGTCACAGAGGTGGAGAGCAGAAGGGTAGGTGGGATGTGGCGGGACAGCATAAAATGTCAGCAATGCAGGGCATGTGAGCTCTGGAGATCTAAGGGCTAACAGCACTGTCCACACTTGGAATTTGCTAGGAGGGCAGAGTTTAAAGTAACACAGTTGACGGTGAAGTGATGGCTGTGTCACTTAGCTTGATTATGGTGACCAATTTGCTGCTAGTGTAAAGGTTCTTGCTAAAATCCTAGAGAGGAATTTCAGGTTGAGTGATGGTGGCAAGTTTACAGAGAGTAGGTGACAGGCTTAGGGGAGGCCGTGCATCTCCCAAGAGAGGGTGTGGCTGGGGAGCAGCGTGTGTGCCCACTACGTGGCAGCTCAGCTTATTTACCAGAGTCAAAGTTGGCCAGGCAGTCAGTGTTCACTCTGCCCAACCTTGGTTCTTGCTCATTATTCCCTGCTTTTCCCACAAAGTGGTCCAAAACCACAAAGTTAATTCATCATAACTGTGATACCATGAGGGGAAGGCTATGGGTAAAGTTCCCATGCAATTCGGAGGAATCAAGGGCACCTTCCACCTCAGGGAGGTTTGTCCCAGGGCTGTGTGTTCCGGCCAGAGGCCAGCCTTTCTGTCCCCTCTTCCTTGCTCATGCCTGACAATCACGTAAGCTAACAATTTTTCAGCAATTTGCGTCCAGTCATCACATTGTATACCTTAAATACATTCATTTTTGTCAATTATATGCAATGAACTTGGAAAAAAGTGACTGAGGTGGTTTTTTAAAAATAAGTAAATAAAAATAAAAACATCTCCATGGAAACAGATGCGCACACAGCTCAGAACATGGAACAGCGGCATGAGGGCTCCATTACATGAGCTGTCCTACTGGTTCTGACCACTCGTTCTTAGGGTAGATAATTTACAGGATAAAGTAATCTTTGGTCTGTGAGTGAAACACCCTTGTTTCCAGGTCAGTGCCTGGGTGAGGTCACATAGCTGCAGTGGGCTGAAGGGGTTGGGGGGCCCGGACTCTCCCATTGCTCTCAGCCTTGCCCAGCCGAAGTCAGTTAGTGGCAAGTCCTCTAAGTTAGTTCTGTTTACAGCTTCTTCACAACCCCCAAGGGTTCCATGGTCTTCTGTGGTGAAGAGGATGACGGCAAAACACAGGACCACTGACACCAGGACTTTACCACAGATGCCCCTCAACCTGCAATAGGGCCATGTCCTCATAAACCCATTGTAACTTGAAAATATCCCAAGTTTGGGATCATATGTGTGTAGTTAATGTGTCTTACCCGGGAATGTTCATGTAAGTTGGGGAGTACGGCTAGAACAGACCATGGGAAAAAGCCAGACTTTTCTATTACTTTTTATTAAACAAAAAGGGGCAGCAAAGCCTAGAGAGTTAGTCCAGAAGTGGAAATGGTCTGGATGCTACGCATGTTTTTAGGCTTCCGTGGTATGGTGCTGCCTGGATGTTTTGCTGGCTTCAGGGCACCAGTGAATTCAAAGTTCCACAGAGAGATCCAAATACAATCAAAACAAAACAAACAACAACAAAAAAACCCAACAAATTTTAACTGAGTGGGTTGAGAACCTCTGGGGAAAAAACATCCCTTTGAAATTAGAATTCACTTAGAATTCAGCAAGCGTGGAAGTCGGTGGGACTGCATGAGCACCTGCTCACTGGCAGCTTTCTGAATCCGCAATCTGGATGACAACATCGTGAGTTTGAGGAGTTCTCAGGGCTGGGGCTGGGACCTGCAAGATACACCCCTCAGACCAACAGACAAGCCTCAGGGGAAACCCTGAACGGATATGTGGTTATACATGTATGTTTTCTGGTCAAGAAAATCTTTATGATATCAGTCTTAAACAGTTTTCTCCAAATAAAAAATATATAAATTATATAATTTAAGACAAAATAATCCATGAAGTTTCATTCGTGAAACTTGGCATTTCTCAGTGTCTCTGGAGCCTTCAGGACATTTCCAGCTAGCTTGTTCGAACACAGCATAAATGTGCAGGAAAGGAGATATTCCATCCAAGAGTTGGGAATCACTATCTCATTTTACAGACGAAGAAATCAAGCCTGAGGAATGCCAATAAACTGGTTGTGGTCACATAATTAGGAAGTGATATTGTAAGGATTTAAGCCAGGTGTCTGGTAAATGCAGAACACTCCTACCATGCCACTGTGCTGTGCAGAGACTTGCGTTGACTAAATCACACAGCAGTGATTGTAAAGGCACTAATGAATAAGTCTGAACCCTATGGCAGATAGACGCGGGGAACTCCCCTGTGTGGCCATGTGGCTGAGAGATCAAAAATCTGATGCTGTAACAGAGAAAAGCGAACATGCAAAAATCATTAAGAAAAATTCAAAATGAAATGTGCAATGAAATAAAAGATAAGGGCCACGCCTGTGGCTCAGTGAGTAGGGCACTGGCCCCATATACCAAGGGTGGAGGGTTCAAACCCATCCTTGACTGAACTCCAAAACAACAAAATAGCCGGGCGTTGTGGCGGGTGCCTGTAGTCCCAGCTACTTGGAAGGCTGAGGCAAGAGAATTGCCTAACCCCAGGAGTCGGAGGATGCTGTGAGCTGTGTGATGCCACGGCACTCTTCAGAGGGAGATAAAGTGAGACTCTGTCTCTACAAAAAAAAAGATACAATATCTATTATGTAATAGTGAGATAGTCAAAGATAGGACTAAATTATAGGTATTTTGCCCTATTAAGTTACAGCACAGAAGATAACAGCAGCCTGTGAGGGGGCTGGGTGCAGAGTAGAGGCTACTTGGGGTTACTCTGGCCTCACACGTCCTGAAGGGCCCTGGGAACAGGGTGCAGTGCAGAGTGTGTGCTAAATGTCATTATCAATTATCAGCACAGTTTTCTTTGGAGTGTTATTTTCTTTGAGAAGAAAGAGAATAGCCTCATCTTGGCTGTGTGTCAGTTAAAACTATCTCTCCCAACAGCCTTAACTAGAGATGGAAGTCAGGGAATTTACATTTAAGGAAATAATGTAGCAAGAAGCTGCCACGCACATTTCTGCTTGGGTGTACAGTGTTGCTATCCTTTTAAAAAGTGAGTAGGAAGTTGCATGACTTGAAAGGGAAAATTATTTCAGCCAAGGTTTTTACACTTCCTGGGTAAACTTCCAGAATTCCTGGACTTGGCCCCACAGATGCTGTTATAGCAGTTCCATCCCCCAGAGCTGACGGCCCAGAGGCCACTGCCATATGCAGACGGAGACTGTGGGGAGCCCAGGTAGCTGGAGCAGGCACAACGGGACACAGTTTAAAGGCTCTGCATGCAGTAGGTCCCATACTTGGTGAGGTCAAGGTCCTAGATGGGAGATGGACAGGCCAGCTGCTGGGTGCTCCGCCCTCCCGTTCATGGCTGTGGTTTCTGTCACTAAGGTCTGAATGGTTTTATTCTTTCTTTTGCATAAGGACAAAGACGCCTGCAGTATTTGGACAGAATTGTTCTTACAGCAGATTATAATAAGGAGAATATTTAGGTTTACTGTTTAAATGGAAATGAACATGTGGAATCAATCAGTAACTGCACATGCGCCTTTGAGGTACTGGAGCTATGGCCAAACCGGAACCAGTGTAATAGAAAAAGATCACGGTAGTCAAATTTCAGCATAAATCAACTTACTCCAATTCAGAGATGCAGGTATCAATAAGTCCCGAGAGACTGACTCTTCATCTGTTTTTCCGAGATGTACCGGTGTTACTCACAACCCATCTTGAGGAAACAACCTAACACAATCGTCTTAACCAAAGGAAGGCTGCCGGTGAAATGGATTCGGGAATTTCATATGTGTCACCTTCACCTGAGACAGAGGGACTCATCCTGTGGCCGGCAGGGTACACTCTGCTCAGCCTGCACCCCACCACTGCCAGCTCGGGCTGGCACAGGGATGCAGGCCAGTAAGGAGGGTCCACACTGCGGCACCGCGGACGGTTCAGTCTCCCAGCAGCCCTGCCGGTGCGCTGGATCTGGGCCAGGCGCTGCGCGGGCACCTGTCACCTAGAAAACCCTGTGCAAGGTGCTGCACGGGCACCTGTCACCTAGAAACTCCCGTGCAGGGCGCTGCGCGGACACCTGTCACCTAGAAAGCCCCGTGCAGGGCACTGCGAGGGCACCTGTCACCTAGAAAGTCCCGTGCAGGGCGCTGGGCGGGCACCTGTCACCTAGAAAGCCCCGTGGGGAGAAAGCCGCACCGGGCCGTCAGATTTAATCGGACTTTTCATCTCCAAATGTTGGTGTCATTTGGAATGTTGGTATTAGAGGAATTTTTAAGTGCAAATGTCCAGGAAAGACTGGTCAGGCTGGCTGAAGCCCCAGATCACTTGGGTACCAACCTCCCGTCCCCGTCCAGGCCACCCCTTGAGCACCTGAGCCGCATACGTTTTCAGACCGGGCGGACAGGAATTACCTGGCCGGAATTCTCCTCGGAACACTTGGAGAATCATTTGGAAGGTGTATGGCGTACTAGTGGAATTGAGAACAATTTTTTAAAAATCCTACAGTAGGCCCCCCATAGCCGACCCGTCCCTATGCTGTCCCCCTCCGTAACTTGACCCAGTCTTCACAGACTGGGGTGCGAGTCGGCGCGGCAGGGCTGGCCCTGCTGCTGACCAGCCCTTGTGCTCGGCGCTCACTCACAGGAGCTGTCCTGTGTCCTTGTCTGCTGAAATGCTCACAATCCATCCTTTCTACCATGTTGTCTTTTTACTTTTGGGTAGAAAATACAGAGTAAGAATTGAGTTCAAAAGTGAAATAAGAATTTATACTTCTAGACGATGTGCCCAAACACACTTAGAAAACTACTTTGAGATATCATCTAACCCCAGTAAGATTAGCCCACATAACAAAATCCCAAAACCAGAGATGTTGGCGTGTCTGTCCATTCTTATGATACTTTGCTTAGGAGAATATTCTCCAAATCCATCCAAATTGTAACAAAGGATACAAAATCTCCATATTTTATGGCTGAAAAATTTTCCGTGGTGTGCATACACCACATTCTATTAATCCATTTATGTGATGAAGGGCACTTAGGTTGTCTTTACATCATTGCAATTGTAAATTGGGCTGCTATAAATGTTTGAGTGCATATGTCCTTATGGTAAAATGACTTCTTCTCTTTGGGGCAGATACATAGTAATGGGATTGTAGGATCAAATAGGGGTTCCACTTTTAGCTCTTTGATGACTCCCCACACTTTTTTCTATAAAGCATGTACTGGTTTGCAATCCCACCAGGATTGTAGGAGTGTTCCCTTCTCTCCATACCCACACCAGTATCTGTTGTTTTGGAACCTTATGATGTGGTCCATTCCATTCTCACTAGGGTTAGGTAATATCTAAATAATTGGAGACAATGAGCATTTTTCCATGAGTTTTTTGGATGTGTCTGTCCCCATGAGAAAAGATTCTGTTCACATCTCTTTCCCAGATACTAATGGGGCTGTTTACACAAGACACTCCTAAAAATTAATAACAAAAGGACAGAAAATCCAGTGGTAAGTCAATGACTATGTAATATTTCTCAGAAAAGAGATAACTACCACGTATATTCAGAGACACTGACCTGCATTACTAATTAGAGAAATGCAAATTAAAACAACAATGCAATGACAGTTTATACCCATCAAATTGGCAAAGGCTAGAAAATTAGATGATATCACCTATTGGAGAGAATGTGGTAATAAGAAAACCGTGACGTGTTGCTGGTACAAGTGTGAATAGGAGCAGCTTATCTAATAAGCAAACTCATACACTGCACTTTATTGTGACAGAGCCATAATAGACCAAGAAGGACTCATGAGAGATGGCCAAACTTGATTTCATAAGAGACTCACTCTAGTAATAACTAACCCACTCCCTAGATATTAATCCATCAATCCATGGATGGATTAATACAATTATGAGGGCAGAGCTCTCATGACCCAAACACCTTTTAAAGATTTCACCTCTCCACACTGCTGCACTGGGAGCCAAATTTTCAACACCTGAACTGTAAGGGGACACATGCAAACCATAGCACATAGAAAACTCTAAATAGAGGAGGATACTTATTATATGAGGAACATATAACTCTGATGCTAAAACTGGTGAATGCATTACATTAATTTACAGATTTACATTCCTATATCTCTTATGAACATAAATGTAACACATTAGTCGATCAAGCTGGCAATATGTCAAAAAGATAATACTTCATGACTGAGTTGCATGCAAGGAATTTAAAGTTGGCTCAACATTCATAATTCAATCAATATAATTAATATTAACAAAATAAAGGAGAATACGTTATCCTCATCTCATCAGATACAGAGAAACATACATGATAAAAATTCTTTTTTTTAAACAAACAAAAAAATTCTTTTTTTTATGGTTGAATCATAGCTGAATACATTAGTGCAATCAAGGGGTAAAATGTGCTGGTTTCATATACAATCTGAAACATTTTCATCAAACTGTTTGACATAGCCTTCATGTTATTTTCTGTTTTTTTCTTTTCTTTTTTTTTTTTTTTTTCTCAGTGTTTGGCCGTTGCCAGGTTTGAACCCACCACCTCTGGTATATGGGGCTGGTGCCCCACTCCTTTAAGCCACGGGCGCCACCCCATGATAAAAATTCTTAGTAAAATAGATACTAGATGCTATGGACTGTATGTTTATGTTTTCCCCAAATTCATGTTGAAGTAATAGCCTCCAATGGAACATTATTAGAGGATGAGGCACTTGGGAGGTGATAAGGTCATGAAAATAGATCCCTCATGAATGAAATGAGTACCTTTATAAAAAGAAAGATGAAAGTATTTACTTGATTTCTTAATGCTCTTTGTCATGTAAGGTAACAATGAGAAGATGGCATCCTTCTGAACTGCTGAACTGTGAGAAATAAGTGTTTGTTATTTAAGCCATCCAGTCTATACAAATTTGTATTAACAGCCCAGTCAGACTAAATGTTAGAGGATATTTATAAGACACATCAACTAACATTGTACATGTCTGTTCACTGGCCAGAGAATGACCTTCCAGGGATTAGTATGTCAAATTGGCAATTAACATATTGTTCATTGAATTTAATAAGAAGTGTTAGGTAACAAGGATTGTAATCATGTAATACTGGCAGCCTGGTAGGCCCCGTGCTCCACTAAAGGGCTATGCCTATCATAAATTCTGGACTATTTAGAGCTACCTACCAGAGTGTCTTCTCTTAGCTTGTGGTGTAAGGGTGATAATGACAATATATTTTTACTTCGTTAACTTGTAGTTGTACTTATTACTGTGACATCTTGTTGTACCTCAATATATTATGTGTTCATGTGAAGATAGATTGGATTTCAGATAACCTAATTTGTGAGGAATTATAAGAGTGATCTTGAATCTAACAAGTAAGCTAGTCCTAAATCTCCTTCAAGGTCAGGCACCTTATTGGGCCACTAAGATGCATTCTTCCCCAAATAATTTATTTTCTGGAAAAACTTTAGAGTCCGCCTTTATTTTTCCACCTATAGTTCCCTCTAAAATATTTTAGGGGTATTTAAACAGGTATTACATGTAAATCACTTTATGAGACCTCTTGAAATACTCAGTAAATATTCCTTAATATTTCTTGTTGACTTCACAAAATTTTACATTAAAATAATTTGTGAATGTACTTCCTGATATCAAGGCTTCTATGTATGGGTACTTGGGTTGTATATCAAATACCTCTGGGGGTCCCATTCTCAGAGGGTATACTTTTAATAGTTCTATCTGTGCTCCATAAGCCATATAAGGGTTGTCCAAAGTGAACTAGAGTAATAGTTGTGGTGTTAACTTGAAAACTTTGGAAGAAACAAATGGATAGATCTTCATATTAAGACGAACCATGTCTAAATACTCCATCTGGGAGATAAAATGAGATATAGTATTTTAGAATACAGTGTGCCTTTTCCCAGTAATCTTGTACAGCACATCCCTCAACCACATCACATTTAAAGAGTGTTCATTAAATATTATTCTTTCCCGCAGCAAACATGTTATAATAGTTTGAAAACAATGCAGCTAAAGGCAAAAATATGGCATATTACCTATAAAATATCTATATTAAAATATCTTTAGAAGAAATAAGTATATAGACTCCCCCAAAACAGACAGTGCCCTTTGTATGAGTTTCAGAACAATTTAAGAAAACCCTTGTTTGCAGAGAGTATGGATGTTTAAGGTGAGAGGTGGTGAAGGGCTTACTACCTATTGCTTATATCTTTACTTACGCTCCCTAAATACCACACTTATAAACACAGAGGCATCTTTGTTATCCAGTACATACCTTCTTAAAGAGCTACACAGAAATAAAATGTCTCACATCTTAAGTGCACTAAGTATCTTGATTTTCTTTTCTTTTCTTTCTTTCTTTCTTTCTTTCTTTCTTTCTTTCTTTCTTTCTTTCTTTCTTTCTTTCTTTCTTTCTTTCTTTCTTTCTCTCTCTCTCTCTTTCTTTTCTTTTCTTTCTTTATTTTTTTCTTTTTTGAGACAGAGTCTCACTTTGTCACCTTTGGTAGAGTACTATGGCGTCACAGTTTACAGCAACCTCCAACTCCTGGTCTTAGGCGATTCTCTTGTCTCAGCCTCCTGAGTGGCTGGGACCACAGGTGCCCGCCACAATGCACAGCTATTTTTTGCTGCAGTTTGGCCGGGGCCGGGTTTCAACCAGCCACCCTCAGTATATGGGGCTGGTGCCCTACTCACTGAACCACAGGTGCAACCAGAACCTTAATTTTTTTTTTTTTTTGCATTTTTTAGCCAGGGGCTTGGTTTGAACCCACCACATCCCTTATATGGGGCCAGCACCCTACTCCTTTGAGCCACAGGCACTGCCCCAGAACCTTAATTTTTTAAAAGAACTCTGTGAAGAAACTTTTAATAAAAGAACACACTTTCTCAATATTTTGTTTGGGTACCCTCCAGGGTTCAACATCCTAGAGTTACTTTGAAGATCTCTTTGGCCTTGCCTATAGGCGGAGCCTTCCCCCAACCAACTCTTTACCTTGCTTTAAAGGCCTTCTTCCTTTTTTAGAACATAGATTCTCTCTCACTTCAGTATCTCTGCTGATTTCTATATAACTTCTTCAAATATTCTGATCAAGGAGCAACAATATATCCATGATATGAGGAAGAGGGAGCAGACGAAGGAGGGGAAGAAGAGAAAAAGAAGTATGAGAGCCAGTGGCCTAGGTACAACTATCTGTGTTAGCTCTTTGCACCTGCAGAGATTTTTCTGCCTCTCAAAAATCAGGGTCGCGACAGTGTAGTCCAGGACTGGACTTGAGGTAATGAATGCATTTGTACTGTTAGTCTTCATGTCTGAATTTGTTATTGACTACAAAGCTATAGGAATCCATCTATATATTCCTGTGATTTTCCTCCCACAAGTGCATCATATCCTGGTTCCTATGTGTGTGCATTCTTCCTGCCTATTCACTCTAGATTCAGCCATCATGGTTGCCCCTTGGAAGGCCACACACTGAAAAGTCTTTCTTAACATACTTCAGTCTGTTCAATAAGATTATGTCTTCTTCCTGTGAACTTATGTCCATTGTTATTCTTTCATTCCCTTTCTATAACCTGTGCTCTACTCCCTTCAACTAAAGAAAAACTGTATTATCCCTTTTCAGGAATATGAGCTTTAGGTATTTTCTAGTTCATATAATCCTACAAAAATAAGCAAAGGGGAGAATCTGGGACGTTATTTTGGTTATGTAGGCGTCTGAAATTCTTAAAATGTCTCAGACTTGTAAAACTGGTCTCACCAAACTTGCCAGTGACAGAATATTGCTAAATCTATAGAAGATTTTTTAGTCTTCATGGGAAGCATTTGATACACTTGACTACTCCTTCCTTCTGGAAATTCTTTTCCTGTCACATCTGGAAGGCTGAATTTAATGAAACAAGCTCCCCTATTTTTCTGGTCACACCTACTTAGTCCTCTTCAATTCCTCTTCTTCATCTATTTCTCACATGTCGATCTCCAGAGATCTACCTTTAGTCCACTAATTTTCACCTACTAATTTGTGTCATCCACATCTATGGTTTAAACTCTCACCAACACACTGAACATACAAACTATAATTCTAGCCTAGATTTTGTTTCGAATCAAAGGCTTACATACGAAGCATCAAGAGGGGCTGCGTAAGGATCTCTAACATTAATTCCCCCTCATCTCAACTTTAATTCTGACCCTCCTCTAGGTTTGCTCATTTTATTGCAAACTTTATCCCTTTCATATCTCCTGAATTAATCACTTCATTTCCATTCCTACTGCATTATTTAAAATCCTCACCATGTCTTCAATGGAACATACAATTATCTCCTTTCCCAGTCTTGCCTTCACATCTATTTTCCTGAACTGTAATATGATATTTATCATATCTCTCCCCAACTCTTTAATGATATTCACTGCCTCCAAGACAAAGTCCAAATTCCTTAACATGTCACTCAACTCTTTCATTATTCATTCCGACTACCTCTTCACCTCGCCTCCCACAAATACTTTACTTGTTTCCCACACATCTCATGCTATTGCACCCCCATGCCTTTCCTCTGTCTAGAATGCCTTTCTCCTTTCTGTCATCTGCTTAACATCAATTCAGTATTCAAGAATTTGTTCAAAACTTCCTTCTACCAGTATGTCTTCTTTATGATACTTGTAGATAGCTTAGGCCCTTTAGTTTGTATTCTCATAACATCTGTGAGTGCTTCTCTAATATGCTTTAGATTACCAAATATTTATTGATCATCTGTGAATTAGAGGTGGGTGTACTTGTCAGACCACAGAGTATGGTACATTATAATTGTCAGGTGACATAACTGCCTCCCTCTACCATGAGACCAAGAAATTTCTTGAGGTCATGTTCTCTATTTTCCCAGCACCCGTCACACAGCCTGATCATGACAGGAACGTGATAAATGTCCACTGGATTCATATGTGAATGTTGGCTTGGAATTTTTATGAACTTTACCATGTAGCCTATGGTGTTTAGGGATTGGGATTTGAGCATCTCTGGGGGAGAAGGCTCATTATTCTGCCTACCAAACCTGGTCTACCTAATACAGCATGAGGACATGAGAATAAACTACTAACAGGGAGAGAGAAATTAGAAGGTCCTTTTCATTTTTCTGAAAACTACTTATACTGAACAGATATTCCTAACATTCCTTAGGCCTGACTCTGATGCATCTCTTAACTTCTGGGTAGCAGAAATTGCTGAACAGAATATAAAGGCCAACAACCTATACGCTTGCTTAGGGAGTACAGGTGGATGAATGCGTGAGGCTTAGTTTCACAGGTATCTCTTTCCAGAACCAGGAATCTAATGGATCCCCTGAGACTCTTCTGTATCCTGGTAAGAGGAGATAATACCATTACCATCCCCTGAGATGCCAAGCTTTTATTTTGCTACTCTTTAAATGGTTAAAAAAAAAAAAAAGGTGCTAGAATAAAGCATCTGACTAAATGATCTGTGGAATTGCTATAGCTTCTCCTGCTGACTGCAATCTCCCAGAGATAGTTAAGCTAAGCTCAAGAGGAAGACAAGGCCTATGCAGAATGTCTTTAATCAGATTGATTTTACATTGAGTTTATTATATATTCTGCCACCCATAATTAAACAAGGTCCAATGTGCCCATATTAACAGTCATTTTCATATTCCTTACTAATAAAATAGTGTTTTCTAAATTAGCACACACATAGAAAGACGGAAGATTAAGTAAGGACAGAACAGTGAAATTACCTGACTTATACATAGTCATAGGCCAAAGGGACATCCCATCTGTTAGTTTTAGTTTCAGCATTTTGAATTGCATTGCCATTTTAATTAGAACCTGCAATGCTAAATTATGCTCAGTAACAGAACATTACAGAAGCAAAGATCAAAGGAGATTGTCACCAGCAGAAATGACTTCTTTTGCCTTTTAAAAGTAAACAAAACAAATCAAAAAGGCCGAACTATATCATTAAAATTAACCAGAACATCTGAAACACAACCCTGGAAGCTGAACAGGAAACTTAAAGCTTGAATATATCAGTAGAGATTTGAGCATGGAATCAGAATCACTGTAAGTCATACAAAATAATAAATTTATTGTAGGAATTTGATGTTATGCTATTGTGTGATCTGGTTAAGCAGTCTATGTAAGGTTGTTGCTTCTGCATCTAGTGTTGGACATGAAATCATCTGGGCCAACCAGGGAGGAAAGATAGACATTAAGCGGGGATAACAGGGATAAACTAAAATTCATGAGAATAAGATGAAATGTATGAGAATGTAGTTGAACCATCAAGGACAAACTGGAAACCACAATAGCAAATGAACTTATAAAGGCAAACTGGAATCTCTTCAGATAAATTGGAATCTGTTTCTCTCGCTCAACACCATCAACTTCAGTGATGTGGATGGTCCACAAGATCTCTACTATATAAGCCCATCACTGCACCTCATTGTCCATAAAATGAGTTTTTTTTTAATTTCTTGGTCAGAATCAATGTTGCATGAAATATCACGAGGGGTGAAAAGACATGAATAGTGATTTTAGTAGAAGCAATATATACAGGAATGACTGGTAAACTCATAACCAGAGTAAGTATCCATTCCAGTGTGAGCATACCCTGATCTTTCTATTCATTCAAGGAGTCCAATGCAATCAGTCTACTACCTGGAAGCTAGATGATACATCTAGGGAATGGATCCATATTAGGAGCTCATTGTTGATTTCTTTGTTTGGCAGATTGCACACTCAGCAATGACTGTAACTGGATCAACATTGGTGGGAAGAAGTCTGTGTTGCTCAGCCTATGCATAATCTTCCATCCTGACACTACAGCTAATTTATTTGTAAATTTATTGGGAAATGACAGGAATGGCTGAGGAAATAGGCTAGCTATTTGACTCACACATAACAGGAAAACTTGTCCATCTGATTCTTAAGATATTCCTCTAGTGCAGTCCTCTTTGATGGACACTCACATAGGACACATACATCTCATTTTGTGTCCATTCACAAAGGTCCATCTAAATACTTTTTCCCCAGGTCTCCTTGTCACCACTTTTCCAGTCTTATGTTTCTCTAAATCTCTGAACAGACAGCCAAACCACTATCCAAGCCTATAAATCAATGCAGATCTGTGCCTGCCACCATCTTTCCTTTCAGGCACAATGCAAAACCACATGCACTGTCTGATCAAACGTTTGCACATTGAGAGAAAGTTTCCTTTCATAACTTTCTTCTAGGTCCATAGATAGGTTGGAGTATTGCACCTGTCAACTTTGGGGTGATGCTTGCAATATTGTAAACAGGGCTTGAGTGTTTTCTTCTTCAGATTAGATCATAGGGAAATCCCCATGAAATCATAAATGCAGTGTGGGGAGAGAAAGTAGTGTGTCAGGAGTAAAGGTGATATCCATCTAGATCACTTTGCTTATGCAATTTACTTGTCCCTCCAGGACCTCATTGAGTCAAAGTTAATACATAACATTCAATTGATGATTTAGTGCTGCTGTAGACACCCAAATTTGCATTTCAGTGGTCAGACAGCACCAAATTTATGAAGGGCAGCTTGGGCATATGGTAACTTAGAGCTCTTCAGTGGGGCACAACATCAAGTCTGAAGCTGTTTGTAAGGAAAATGTCTGCAGAGGATAGCGTATCTCTGTTCCCAAACCATTATTGTCTGTGCTATTATTAGTCAATAATATGGGCTGTGAAATTTCCATATAGCATCTCTATCTGCTGCTGACACTTTAAGCACCCATATCTGCTACACTTAGGCACTTCAGATCTGTTAGGTGATGCAGCAGTATTGGTTAAACAGGTTTCATAGGAGTCTGGGCCTTATGCAAAGCCTTCTCTTTTTTTTGAGCCCACTCATACCTGGCAGGCATTTGGGTTACCAGTAGATGGAATGAATTTAAATGAGGATAAAAATAAAGACCCAAGAGGAGAGGCCAAGATAGTGGACTAGAAGCAACTGATACTCATTGTTCTCAAGAAGATCAAAAGTGGCAGGTAGAAGTTCACTTACGGATGGACCATCTAAGAGAGAACATTGTGAATCATAAGAAAAGCCTTATAACTGGAGATGCCCAAAGTGAAGGAGAAAAAGGTGGGGTTATCCGCTTGACAAAATCAGAAGGTACCTGGGAAAAGTGTCCAGATACAAGGAAAGGTCAGGAAAGAGATTCCTGTGGTTCCACACTTCACCAGTGGACATTGTAACTTAGCTATAAAAGGGATTCCCCACCACAGCATGCCTCTGAACTGATCAGGGAGCTACTTGGAGACCATGCAATGACAATGCACTGGAAAGTGGGCACAGTGGGATCCCATTGGATTCTGATCCTGGGTCACTGCAACAGATGCCACTCTGAGCTATTAGCCTCAACCACTCAGTCTACAAAAGGGTTTACTCCACTGTAGTTGCCTGTCAGTTACCACTGTTAGGTCAAAGAGGGAGCAGGGACGGTGGGAACTCTCAAGTATACTGTGACTAGATACCAGGCACCCCGCCACAAACTCTCCCCAATCCTGTATTATGAGGGATCCAAGCAGAGCAGGTGTCTACCAGCCCTTGGCATGCGTTGTAAGCATTTTGTCATCTCAAAAGCACCGTTGTTGTCCCCTGAACAGCACAACAACAGCTGCCACAGTCAGAGCTGGGTGGAGGAAGAGCCCTAACCATTGTGATTCACCATACAGCACCGACTTCTGGAGCCAACACCTAAATAGCCTCGTCCAGCTGACACTGCCACCATGAGGAGGATCAAACAGAATTAACTCACATGCCACCTGTCTCTGTGGAGGTGGTTCCCTGAGTAAGCTTCCAGCAGCAGCCTGGGGACCAAACCACTACAGCATACAAATATCCCTGAGCATTGACTCAGGCTGCATTGACAACTGCAGGTGAATGAGATAACATAAGAGAATAGGTGCATGACAGGCTCTCAGTGCATCTGTCCCTCTTCTGCCAGGTCAGTCCTCTGGAATACGACACAAGTGTTCTCTTGAGAGGACTCTACTTCTTTTCACTAAGTAGGGGATTACTCTCTAAGAAGAACAGGTGTGCCATAAAATTATCAGTTTTAAGCTGAGAGAAAAGGTTTCAAATGAAAAGGAATCAGCATAAGAACTTTGGCACATGAAAAAACACTTTGTTTCCACTCCCCCAAAAGGATCACAACAGGTCTACAGCAGTGGAAACCCATATAAAGGAAATTATTGAAATGTCAGAAATGGGATTCAAAATATGGATGACAAATAAGATGAATTAGAATGATAAGAAAGTTGAAAACCAATGCAAAGAAACAAAAAAGAATTTAAGAACATGGAAGAAAAAATTGAAAAAGTGGCTAAAGAAATAGACAATATAAGAAAATGTATAACACAACTTAAAGAAAAATGAAAGAGACACTTTGAGAATTTCAAAATATAGCAGAAAGCTTCAACAACAGGCCGGAGCAAGTAAAGAATTTCAGACCTTGATGGCAAGGCTTTCAAATCCAGTCAGTAAAAGATGCAGGAAAAAGAATGAGGAAGAACAAAAAAATCACTCAGAAAAATATGAGACTACACAGAATGAGACAATATAATAAATGTAGATATCCATGAGGGAGAAGAAGAAACAAAAAAGCATTAGAAAGTCTGTTTATCCTATTTGAGGGAATCATTGAAGAAAATGTCCCAGGTATCACTTGAGGTTTAGATATTCAGATACAAGATGGTAATTGAACACAAGGAAGATTAATGGAAAATAGGACATCCCCAAGACACATAGCCATCAACCTGGCCAAAGTCAAAATGAAGGAGAATATTCTACAAAATCAAGATAAAATCAATAAACTAACATACAAAGGAATATTCATCAGTCTAACAGCAGACTTCTCAACAGAGACCTTACAATCCAAAAGGTATTGAAGCCCTAGTTTTAGTCCTCATAAATAGGACAACTGCCAGTCAAAAATTTTGCATCCTGCAAAAGTAAGTTTCATAAATGATGGATAAATAAAGATATTCCCAGAAAAGCAAACACTAAGGGAATTTCTAACTACTAGACCTGCCCTATAGGAAATGCTCAAAAATACACTATACATGGAACAGAACAATAGATACCTACAAATGTAAAAATATGAGAATGGCAAAGTTCACAGCTGTAATAACAGTACCTCAAAGAAGAAAGACAAAACAACAAGGTATCATTCAGCACAATGATGAAAACACATTCTTACATATCAATACTGATACTGAATGTGAACTGTTTTCCTGATCCACTTAAAAGACATAAACTAGATAAATGGATTAGAAGAAATCATAGCCTAAGTATATGGTTTCTCCAAGAAGCACACCTAACTCACAGAAACTCCCACATACTCAAAGTAAAGGAATGGGAAAAAATTTACCTAAATGGAAACCAAAAACAAACAATTGTAGCCATTTTCACACAGATAAAATAAACTTTCAGTTAACAATAATATAGGAAAGATGGTTGTTATATAAAGGCAAAAGGAACAATTCAGCAAGAATACATAACAATCCCAAATATATATACACACAATACAGGAGTCCTCAGATTCATTAAATAAATTCTACTGGTCTAAAGCAAAGAAATAAGCTGTGGTGTCATAATCACCAGGGATTTCCACATCCCATTGACAAATCTACACAGATAATCAAAACAGAAAATAAACAAAGAAAAACTGGACTTAAATGGAACTCCATAAAAAATGGGCCTAACAGTTATTCACTCTACTCATAAACTACAGTATAAATATTCTTATCAGCACACGGTACATTTTCCAAGGTTGATCATATGTTAAGTCACAAAACAAGTCTCAGCAAATTCAGAAAATCAAAATCATACCATTTGTCTTTTCAGACTGCCAGGAAATGAAACTGGAAATCAATTCCAAGAGACACTCAAATCCACGCAAAGTCAAAAAGCAACCTGCTGCTGAATGATGTTTGAGTCAATAATGAAATTAAGATGGAAATCTAAAGGTTCTTTGAACTGAATAACAAACATGACACAAGCATCCAGAATCTATGGGATATAATAAAAGTGATGTTAAAGAGCTGAGCACAGTGGCTCACACTTGTAATCCTAGGACTCTGGGAGGCCGAGGCAGGTGGATTGCTTGAGCTGAAGAGTTTGAGACCAGCCTGAGGAAGTGCAAGAACCTATTGCTAAAAAAAATAGTTGGGTGTTCTGGTGGGTGCCTGTAGTCCCAGGTACTGGGGAGGCTGAGCAAAAGGATCTCTTGACCCCAAGAGTCTGAGGTTGCTGTGAGCTGTGATACCAACACCAAGATGACTGAGTGACACTCAGTCTCATAAAAAAAGTTGTTAAAGGGGAAGTTCATACCCTAAAATCCTTACATCAGAGACAGAAAGATTACAAATTAACAACCTAATGTCACATCTTAAAGAACTAGAAAAAGAAAGAAACAAACCCAAAGCCAGCAGAAGAGAAGAAGTAACACAGTTCAAAGCAGAATTAAATGAAATGGACACCTCCCAAACAGTGCAAATTATCAGTGAGTTAAAAGTTGCTTCTTTGAAGATCAATAGACAAATAGAAAAATTAACCAGAAATAAAAGAGAAAGGACTGAAAACCTCAAAAAGAAGCGAAAAAGAAGACATTACAATTGATACCACAGGAATACAAAATAACATCATGTAGACTACAAAAACCTATATGTATAAAATTTGGAAAATGTAGAAAAAGGGATAAATTCCTGGAAACAAGCAACCTCCCAAGACACAATCAGGAAGAAACATATCATGAATAGACCAATAATGAGTAGTGAGATTGAAGGAGTAATAACCCTCCCCGCCAAATGTAGACTAGACAGATTCACAGCAAAACTCTATGAGACTTAACAAGAACTAGCACACATCCTATGAAAATTATTCCATATTTTCAAGATGGAAAGAATCCTTCCTAACTCATTCTACACCAAGTATCACCTTGATACCCAAGCCAAAAAAGGACACAACAACAGAAAAGAAAAATACAGATCAATATCTCTGTAGTCCCAGCAACTTGGGAGGCTGAGGCAAGAGAATCACTTGAGCCCAAGAGTTTGAGGTTGCTGTGAGCTGTGATGTTACAGCACTCTATAGAGGGCAACATAGTGAGACTCTGTCTCAAAAAAAAAAAAAAAATCTCAATAAAATGTTACCAAACCAAATTAAACAGCACATTAGATAGTTCAGCATGAACAAGAGGGTTTCATTTCAGAGATTCAGGATGGTTCAGGGAATATAAATCAATAAATGTGATTTACTACTTAAATAGAAACAAAATTATGGAGCATATGATCATTTCAATACATAACAAGAAAGGCATTCTATAAAATTCAATATCCCTTTATAAGAAAAACCCACAAGAAACTAGGCATAATAGGAACACATCACAAAATCATAAGAGCCAGATTTGACAAACCCATAGCCAACATCATATTAAATGAGGAAAATTTGAAAGCATTTCCCCTAAGAATTAAAACAAGACAAGGGTGCCCACTGTCACCACTTCTATTTTACATAGTACTGCAGTCTTAGCTAGAGCAATCAGGCAATAGATAGAAATAAAGTGATTGTTAACATGAAAAGAAGAGATCAAACTAATTCTTTTTGCTGAAAATATGATACTGAATGTAGAAAACACGAATGACTCCACTAAAAGACTCCTAGAATGGAGAAATCAATTCAACAAAACGTCAGGTTACAAAGTCAATGCACACAAATCAGTAGCATTTCTATATACTGTATACTCAGGCTGAGAGTCAAATCATTGACTCAATAATGTTTACAGTTCCTACAAAGAAAATAAAATACTTAGGAATGTACTTAACCAAGGAGGTAAAAGTTACATACAAGGAGAACTATAAAACATTACATGAAAGAAATTATAGATAACACAAAGAAATAAAACAAATTCCCATGCTTATCGATTGGTAGAATAACTGTCATTAAATACCCAAAGTGATTTACAGATTTAAGACAATTCACAACAAAATACACACATCCTATTTTACAGAACTAGAAATAAGTCCTAAGCTTCATTTTGAACAAGAAAGACCCTTAATATCCAAAGCAATCCTAAACAACATATCTGGAGGCATCCCATTCATTACCTGACAACGAGGCTGCAGTAACCAGAACAACATGGTCCTTGAATAAAATTAGAGACATAGACCAATAAAACAGAATAGATAATACGGAAATAAAATCATATAGCTATGATCAACTGATCTTTGACAAAGTAGACCAAAACATGCACTGAGGAAAAAATGCCCTATTAAATAAAGGGTACCAGGAAAATTGAATAGCTGAAGCAGAATGCAGAAGAATGAAGCAGGAAGCCTATCACCACACACAAAAGATTAATTCAAGGTGGATAAAAGATTTAAATGTAAGGCATGAAATCATAAAAATTCTAAAAGAAAATGTAGAAAAAAATTCTTTTACATGTTCTTTTACATGTAGACTCATTATTGGTCTATTCATGACATGTTTCTTCCTGAACATGTTAGACCTGGCAAAATTTCATTACTAAGACTGCAAAGGCAAATGCAGTAGCAACAAAAATAAATACATTTGGCTTACTTAAAATGATATTGTTCTGTATAGCAATGGAAATTGTCAACAGAATAAGTAAACAACCTACAAAATGGAAGGAAATATTCACAAACTTTATTTCTAATAAAAGACTAATACCCAAAGATACAAATAACTCAAACAAATTAGCAAGAAAAAAACAATCAAATCAAAAATTGGGCAAAACACATAAACAGAGATTTTTCAAAAGAAGGTAGACAAATGGCCAACAAACATATGAAAAAAATGCTCAAAATCACTCATTTTCATGAAAACACAAATTAAAACCACAGTGAAAATAATACCAACTTACTCCTATCAGAACAGCCATTATTAATGGCCACTAAAAGTCAAAAAGTAATAGATATTGGTGTAGATGTAGTGAAAAATAACACTCATACACTGATGGAGAGACTTCAAAGTCATACAATCTCTATGGAAAGCATTATGGAGATTCTTCAAAGAACTACTTGTATACACCCAATTCAATCCAGTAATCTGACTATTGGGTTTCTATCCAAAGGAAAAGAAGTCATTTTATTAAAAAGATATCAGATTATATGAGATGGTAGATGTATGGAACAGAATAGAGAACCAAAAGATGAACCCAGCTACCTAACATCATTTGATCTTTGAAAAGCCCATCAAAAATATAAGTTGGGGGGAAAGATTCTCTATTTAATAAATGGTGCTGGTGAATTGGCGGGTGACTTGTAGAACACTGAAACTGGACCCACAACTTTCACCATTAACAAAAATTGACTCTCACTGGATAAAATATTGAAACTTAAGATGTCTATAAAGATTCTTAGAGAGACTGCAGGAGAAACATTTAAATAAATTGGCCTGGGAGAATACTTTGTGAGGAGGACCCCCTGGGCAATTGAAGCAACACCAAAAATAAATTCCTGGGATCTGATCAAACTAAAAAGCTTCTGCACAGCCAAGAACACAGTAAGTAAAGCGAGCAGACAGTCCTCAGAATGGGAGAGGATATTTGCAGGTTATGCTTCTTTTTGTTTGTTTGTTTGTTTGTTTGTTTGATAGAGACAGAGTCTCACTCTATCATCCTAGGTCGAGTGCCATGGCATCACAGCTCACAGCAACCTCCAACTCTCCAAATCCTGGGCTTAGGTAATTCTCTTGCTTCAGCTTCCCGAGTAGCTGGGACTACAGGTGTGCACCACAACATCTGGCTATTTTTTGTTGCAGTTTGACTGGGGCCAGGTTTGAACCTGCCACCCCCGGTATATGGGGCTGGCGCCCTACCCATAGAGCCACAAGTGCCATCCCCAGGTTATGCTTCTGACAAAGGTTTGATAACCAGAATCCACAGAGAACTCAAACTTATTAATAAGAAAAGTGATCCCATTTCATTATAGGCAAGAGACTTGAACAGAAGCTTCCCTGAAGTCGATAGGCAAAGATAGAGAGACAGATGGACAGACAGACAGACACATAGATAGATATCTTACTTCTTTATCCACTCATCAGTTGATGGATAAAGGTCCTCTATATTTCTTTATGTCTGTGTGCATCCATTGTTTGGCTTCCAATTATTAGTGAAAACATGTGGTGTTTAGTTTTTCATTCCTGAGATACACTTAAAGTAACAGTCTTCAGTTCCATCCAAGTTGTTGTAAAAGACATTATTTCATTCCTTTTTATGGGTAAATAGTGCTTCATGGTATATATGTGTATATATACACATATGTATATATATATATATCTTACAAGATATATATCTTAAATTATATGTATATATCTTACATGTTCAATATCTTACATGATATATAGATATATATACACACTGTGAAGCACTACTTACATATGTATATATATATATATCTTAAATGATATATATATCTTACATGATATATAGATACAGATATATATACACACTGTGAAGCACTACTTACCCATAAAAAGAAGTGAAATAATGTCTTTTACAACAACTTGGATGGAATTGAAGACTGTTAGTTTAAGTGAAATATCACAAGAATGAAAAAATAAACACCACATGTTTTCACTAATAATTGGAAGCCAAAGAATGGTTGCACACAGACATAAAAAAACATAGAGGACATTGGAAACTAAGAAGGGGGAGGACAAGACGGAAGTAAGGGATAAAAATCTTACCTACTGGGTTCAATGAGTACTGTAGCATTATATAGCATTATACAGTATATCCAAGTAACAAAAACATTTGTATCCTCTTGTTATTTTGAAATTAAAAAAAATAAAATAAAGACTCAAATGCTTCCAAAATTCAAAATAAAGACCCGCATGCTTCCAAAATCTGCTATGCATTGTGCTTGTGCCATCAAAGAGTACGTTGATTTTCTCCAGGACTGAAACCACATCTGGAAGATTGGTTGTAATTATAGTTGTGACTTACTAAGTTTATTATTGTCTGCTGTCATTAATTCTCCATGCTTGCTCTGTCTTCTGAATAGGATAAACAGTCTACCAGGATGGGGTATGGTTGGCAAAGGCAGTTTTAATGGCTTTTGCTTCGTTTTTCTTATCCTAATAGTTCTCACTCCATAGATCAGAAAACTAAGGTGAGTATTTTCCTAATTGCTGAGTGTGTCTGTACCAACTATGCATTCCACTATGGAACTGGGAAAATAAATACAGTGTGCATTTTAAGACTTGTTGGCTCACTGTGAGATAGACCCAAGGTAGATTTTTATTCATTATCTTACCTACATAACCACTTACAGGTGGACCACAGTGTCATCTTGGGCCTCCAGTAATAGTGTTAATTCATTACTAGTGTCTACTAAACTCCCAACGTCTGCTTATTCCTATGTGGTCAATGTATAGTCACCTTCATAAATGGCCAAAGGTCTCTTTCCCTGCCTTCACTAATATATGTAGGAGCAACCAGTCAGCCCATTAGACTCCTTTCTTTTTTCACTAAAATGTTTTATGGCAGCAAATACTTGATTCCCCTAAATCTAGTCATTTATTAAAAGGTTTTATAGGTGATGACTTAAGTAACTGTTTTGCCACTACATGATATAGCCTTTCATATTATCACTGGAAAGGGTAATTTGTGCCTTTCTACATGTATCAAATCAGTTCTGACAATCAGTTACGGATAACATAGAATCAATCAAGAGCATCTATCTTTAAGGCCCTGTGGTTATCCTGGGACTGCTTGTGGTACCACATTCTGTATTGATTAACATTTGATCAGAGAAATAGAGCAATTATGGAAAATACAACATAAGGAATTTGTCACTGTAATTTGATGTTATGTAACTTATAGGATTGTGGGGAACCAGAATATGCCACCCCAAAATATTCCTCTGTGGCATAAGGGTTATTTTGAGATGGAGGCAAATGAGAATCAACAGATGTAGAATGAAGCTTTTTTGGAACTTCCCTTATATGCCTAAAATCAAAAATTCCTGAGAAATAGGGTTGTCATAAATCCCCTATTCCTGAGAAGTTTATGGCAATGAAAAAGATGGAAAATTGAAGTTAATATGGTACTGTACAAATATGCCTTCCTTTATTTAATACCCCCCCCATGTATTTATCTTCCCATAGTTTCTTGGAAGCTTAAGACCCTTTTACTTTGTCTTGTCACATTCCTGCAATTTTAATATTCCTTATTAAGATGCTATATAAATCCAACATCTAACCATCCCTTTGAGGAGTTTTTCATCTCTGAAGTTTCTGCTGCAGTGTGTGCTACTTGTACTGATAAATGTTTTTTTCCTGTTAGTCTGTCTTTTCTCAGTCTAATGTGCAGGGCTTCAACTGGAGAACCTATGAAGATTGGGAGAAATGTTTATTTGTTTTTTTGTTTTCCCAGAGGATCTATTTAAGCAGTCTGTGCATGACTATTGCTTGTAAATCTGCTGAGGGTGTGAATTCAATGAAGCTGGAAGTCAAGAAGGAAAATTAGATGTGGAGTAAAAAGAGTACAGCTGAACTGGAACCTATGAGGACAAACTAACAACTATATTATCTCTCATTTCAATCTTGATGATGTGGGAAGCCTGAAAGACGAACCAGTGCCCTTTGTCTTATGTGCAGATGCACCTGGCTCAGGACATAGACGAAGAAAAAAGTCCTTCAGGAAGAAGATATTATAGTTCTTGGTGTTTCACCATACCAACAAAGTAAGGCACATCAGTGATATCAAGGCTGAGCTCCAAAAGTACTTAATTTTATGGAAAATCTCAGAATATAAGTGCAGTTTCTATTTTACTTGTGCCTTCTGTATTTCATATAAATTTACCTTATAGACAAGCCTAATTATAAACCACATAGGAGGAGAAATTCTTGAAAAAGTAATTCAATCCTTAGCTAAGTTCATGCAATACCAAGCTACCATACCATACACGAAAAAAAAAATACACTTGAATGATCAGGTTCTGTGCTAAGTGTTGAGAATATAGAGATACATGACCCAAGCTCTAATATCAACAACGTTTCCAGACTAAAGGCAGAGGGAGGCAGTTATGCCACCTGCCAAATATAATGTACCATACTTTGTGTTCTGAAAAATTCTGTCACCTAGAACTCACAGATGCTCCATAAATATTTGATAAACTAAAGCGCATGATAGAAGCACTCACAAATGCTATAGGAATGCAGAATAAAATTGCATAAGCTGTCTAGAAATATCATTAAAAAGACATACTGGTAGAAAGAAATTTTGAACTAACTTGCGATTACCAAATTGATTTTTAACCAGGTGAGAAAATGGGGGTAAAATAGCATGAAATAGTTGGGAAACAAGTAGAGCATTTGTCGGGGGTAGTGGTGAAGAGTTAGTCAGATCAAGTAATTAAAGAGTTGAGTGACATGTTAGGGAATTTGGACTTCATCTTATAGGCACTGAAGTGTCATTGAAGGGTTTTAAACAGGGGGGATATGTGATAAAAATCATATTACAGTTGAGGAAAATGATTCAAAGATGAGACCAGGAAAGGAGACAATTGTATGAAGAAAAGATGAGTGTTTTAAATAATGCAGTAGTAATTGAAAAGAAGTAGGTTAATTCAAAAGATATTAAAGGGAGTAGAATTTGTAATGAGGTGGGTAACACAGGAGAAGGGTTTCAGTGATGAACAGAAATGACAGTCAAGAAATATCAAGAATCTAGCCAAGATTGGGGGCTATGAATTTGTAGCAGGACTTTCTCTTGTAGCACAAAGAAGATTTAAGGAAGGACAAGGGAAAAAATTGTGGAGTCAGTTATAGATGACATTTGGCCAGGAAGATTTAATGATAGAACAATAATGTAATAAGTGGTGATGCCACTCATATGAGACACATTTTCTTCAACTATTTATTTCCCTATGGAGATAATTTGGGGTAGTAGAAACAATGACAGATTGAAGTACCAGAGACCACAGTTCTAGCCCTAGCATATACTGGCTCTAAGACCATAGATAAATTCTCTCCCCTATGTGGGCTTCAGTTTCTCCATCCAAGAATGAAGGGTTTAGATAACCTTAAAATCCCTTTTCAGCTCTGACATGCTATTACTCTTAAACATATCATAATTATCAGGATCAGGATCACAAAAAAATAAGTGTGAACATATTATACTGTCATGCTTGGAGAAGATAATTTGGCAAACTCCTCTCATGTCAGCTCTTTTCACTGATCTATGTGCCCCTTAATCTCTTTAATCTCTAAACCCAAAGTTATAGCACCAAGATACTACAAAGCAGCATACAAAGTACCCAAAGCCTTTCCAACCTGTGGAAATTGTATGGCTCAAGTCTAGGCATGTTTGACACAGTCAGAAAGATCCAAAACACATACCATTTACTCAGGAACAGAGTCATTTGTGCTGCCCTCTAGGCCTCTTTATGTTATGATTTCATAGACACTAAATTCATCCCCAAAGTTAAAGTTAGAAAAGTAATACCCTCAAAATTTAGGCTATAAGAAACAGAGTGTGTTTCAGAGGGTGCGGCCTCAATGGAATTTATCAAGGCATTTCAAATTCAACTCGACTTGAAATTCTAAGCCATGAGAATAAGTGTTAGATCTGAGGTCCCATATCTCTTAAAACCCATAAACTCTATGATAGATTTGAAATGTGAATTTTATCTTCCTCAAAAGGTTGAAGGACTAGACATTTTCTTTCGCCTATGAAGTGCTAAGGTAAAATTCTGAATGCACTTCCACTACTAAAGGAAGTTTATGATATGGGTGGGATATTTAAATGTTTTTATTTTCACTGAAATATTTTCCGAAGGAACTTATTCAGTGGTCTTCCATACAAGCCAGTCCTATGTAATCTGTCTCAGCTAGTGCAAAGTTTTTCCCCTAGCCAAGCCTCAGTCTGGCTTGTTTAGTCAGTCAAAATATATTATGAGACCCAATTATATGCTAGGTATTGGACTAAATGCTGAAAATGCATAAATAAATGAGGCGTTGCCTCCAAGAAGGGCATAGGCTAGTGGTGAGTACTGGCAACAAATATGCCATTACAGAGGAAGGTGGATCAAGATAGCTAAATAGAAACTGCCAGTGATCATCCCTCCACTACAACACTTAATTAAATAACAGTATAGGCAAGAAAGCACCTTCCGAAGAACCAAAACTCAGGTGAGCTATCACAATACCTGGTTTCACATGTAACAGTATTTCAAGGAAAGAGGCACAGAAGGCATAAAAGACAATCTTTCATTGCTTACAACAACCTTTCCCCATCCCCCAGCAGTATGACACTAGCACACTCAGTGAAGAGAGACTCTGAGTGCTTGGAGGAGGCAAAATGAAGTAATTGGAGGATTTTGAATTGGAAATTAGGCCATCTCTGTAATAGAGGAAAAAGCACAGGTCAGACTTCTGACAGCACCCATGTAGGGAGCATTTAGACCCACCTCACCAGAGGGAAATTCTCTACCCAGAAACCTGAGTTCCAGCTATGTGGGGTTAGAAATCCCCACATGTATGTCTCAGGTACGTCCGTCTCCGGTCATGCAACACAGCTAGCCCAATCACACAAAATGTGGCCTAAGACTTGGAATAAACTCATAAGACAGAACATGAACATTTCAGTCCTTTGGCAGTTCTTGCAGCTGTGCTGGCTAGCAGTCAGTGGTCCTGGGGTGCACATGATCCAGTGAGACACCAGCAACAGTGGCCAAGCCAGTGTTTGAGTCACCCCTCCTGGACTTCTAGGCAGGGTAAAATTTTTGTTCTGGTAGAAAGGAAAGAGAAGAGTTCAGAGGACTTTGTTTTGCAACTTGAGTACCAGCTCAGGCACAGTAAAAGTACCAAGCAGATTGCCAGACTCCCTGATTCTAGGCTTTAGTTCCTAGATGGCACTTTGGTATCCCCCTTGGGCCAGAAGAAAACATGCAACCCTGAAAGTGTTCAATCCAGTTCTGTCAGGATTCAATATTTTCAGACAAAGGAGCCCTTGGGGTTTGAATAGACATCAAAGGTAGCCAAATAATGGTTGCCAGTGGCTTTGAGTGAGAGTAGGCTGGCTGCAGGTATGAACAGGTGCAGTCCTAGTTGCAGTCACCACAAAGGGGTACCCACATATCTCCAACCCAACAACATCAGCCCAGCATAGAGAGTGAGAGACTTTGCCTGGTAATCCAGGAAATTTTCCTGTATCTTACCCAAGTCCACCAAGGTGGTAGCACCAGGAGTGTGCGAGAGGCACAGCATTACTGGGCTATAGAATTCCCTCCATGCTAAAAGGGCTGTAATGACTAAAGACTTAGATCACAACATTGAATTCCCATTGAATATCTAGAATGCCTTCTGAAAAGGGACAGTTTCAAACAATCCCAGATGGTGGAGATTAAAGTAAATACCTAACTCATCAATGCTGAGACATTAGCAAACATCCATAAACATCAAGAAAATAAAAAAAAAAAATGACCTACCAAACAAATTGAAAGAACACATAAAAGAGTTCCAATATGTCTGGCACCAGACTTCTCATTGGAAACTTTAAAAACCAGGAAAGAAGACCATGACATATTCAATGTTCTGAAGAAAAAAATTGCTAACCTTAGACTATACTATAAAAATGCCCTACAAACATGAAGAAGAAATAAAAACTTTTTCTTTTATTTATGTATTTTTTGTATCAAATCATAAACACATAGATCATGTATACATTAATGCATTTATGGGGTACAATGTGCTGATTTCATTTAGAATTAGGAATGCTTAAATAGCACTGGTTAATATCTCCCTCATCTCCTTTATTTAATTATTGTGTTAAGACCATTTATACTCTATACTTAATGGATCTGACATGTACCCTTGCATTATTCACCATAGGTGTGATCCCACCATTCACCTTCCCTTTATCTGACCTCCCTTCTCTCCTCCCATACATCCCTCTTCCCTCCTTCATCCTGGGCCATAGTTATAAACTATTTTTCATATGAAAGTGTGAGTGCTTGTAAATTGGTTTTGTAATAGTACTGAGTACATCGGATATTTTTCCTTCCATTCTTGAGACACTTTACTAAGTAGGATATGTTCCAGCTCCATCCATGTAAACGTAAAAGAGGCAAAGTCTTTTTTAAGGCTGTATAATATTCCATGGTACACATATGCCACAATTTATTAATCCATTCATGGGTCAATGGGCACTTAGGCTGCTTCTGTAACTTGGTTGTTATGAATTAAGCTGCAATGAACAATGTGGTGCAAATATCTTTGTTATGAAGTGATTTTTGGTCTTTTGGATATACACCTAGTAGAGGAATTGCAGGATCAAGCGGCAGGTCTAGTTTTAGATCCTTGAGTGTTATCCATACTTCTTTCCAAAAGGTACATATTAGCTTGCACTCCCACCAGCAATGCAGAAGTGTTCCCTTTTCTCCACATTCATGCCAGCATCTGGTAGTTTTGGAATTTTGTTATGTGAGCCACTCTTACTGGAGTTAGATGATATCTCAAAGTGGTTTTGATTTTCATTTCTCTGATGAGTAAAGATGACGAGCATTTTTTTCATGTGTCTGTAGGCCATGTACCTATCTTCTTCAGAGAAGCTTCTGTTCAAGTTTCTTGCCCACAATGAAATGGGATCACTTGTTCTTTTCTTATTAATAAGTTTGAATTCTCTGTGGATTCTGATTATCAAACCTTCGTCAGAAGCATAACCTACAAATAGCCTCTCCCATTCTGCTTGCTTTACTTACTGTGTTCTTGGCTGTGCAGAAGCTTTTTAGTTTGATCAGATCCCTGTAATGTATTTTTGGTGTAGCTTCAATTGTCCAGGGGGTCCTCCTCATGAACTATTCTCCCAGGCCAATTTCTTCAAGTGTTTCTCCTGCAGTCTCTCCGAGAATCTTTATAGTTTCATGTCTTAAGTTTCAATCTTTTATCCAGTGAGAGTCAATTTTTGTTAATAGTGAAAGGTGTGGGCCCAGTTTCAGTCTTCTACAAGTCACCAGTCAGTTCTCCCAGCACCATTTGTTAAATAGGGAATCTTTCCCCCAATTTATATTTTTGATGGGCTTATCAAAGATCAAATGATGATAAGTGTCTGGGTTCATCTCTTGGTTCTCTATTCTGTTTTATACATCTACCTCTCTATTTTTGTGCCAGTACCATGCTTTTTTGATCACTATAGATTTATAGTATAGTTTGAAGTCTGGTAGCATAATTCCTCTTGATTTGTTTTTATTTCTGAGTAATGTCTTGGCTATTTGAGGCTTTTTCTGATTTCATATAAAACAAAGTACTATTTTTTCCAGATATTTAAAGTATGACAGTGGTGCTTTGATAGGGATTGCATTCAATTTGTAAATTGCTTTGGGTAATATGGGCATTTTAACACAGCAAAGCAAAAGGACAGCCTTGGGAATAGGAGAAGATTTTTGCATGTTATGATTCCAACAAAGATCTAATAACTATAATCTACAGAGAACTCAAATTAATCAATAAGAAAAAAGTAAACAACTCAATTTCTTTGTGGGCAAGAGACTTGAATAGAAACTTCTCTGAAGATGACAGATGAATGGCCAAAAAACACACCAAAAAATCCTCATCATCTTTAATCATCAGAGAAATGCAAATCAATGCCACTTTGTGATATCACCTAATTCAAGTAAGATTAGCTAACATCACAAAGTCCCAAAACCTCAGATGCTGGCATGGATGTGGAGAGAAGGGAACACTTCTACACTGTTGGTGGGATTGTGAACTAATACAACCTTCATGGAAAGAAGTATCGAGAATCCTGAAAGAACTAAAATTTGACCTTCCATTTGATCTCAAATTCCATTACTAGGTTTCTACACAGAAGAACAAAAGTCATTTTACCACAAAGATATTTGCACCAGTAAGTAATAAATTTTATAAGCTACATTAACATAATAAATAGTAAGATTACAGGATTATCTCAATAAATAAAGGAATAAAGCTATGAAAAATTTTGACAACCATTCATGATTAAAAAAAAAACAAAACACCTCTGGAAAGGTTAGGTATAGGGGTGGCACCTGTGGCTCAGTGAGTAGGATGCCAGCCTCATATACCAAGGGAGGTGCATTCAAACCCAGCTCCAGCCAAACTGCAACAAAAAAAAATAACTGGGCGTTATTGCGGGTGCCTGTAGTCCCAGTTACTCGGGAGGCTGAGGCAAGAGAATTGCCTAAACCCACTAGCTGGAGGTTGCGGTGAGCTATGATGCCACAGCACTCTACCAAGGGTGACAAAGTGAGATTCTGGTCTAAAAAAAAAAAAAAGGTTAGGTATAGAAAGAATGTACCTCAACATAATACTGGCCATACTCATGAAAAATCTACAGCTACAACATTTGCAGTAGTGAAAACCTGAAAGTCTTTCCTATAAAAACAGAAACAAAGCAATGATGCCCATTCCTATCATTCCTATACAAAATATTACTGGAAGTCCTAGACAAAACAATTGGGCAAGAAAAATAAAAAATGACACCCAAATCAGAAAGAAAGAAATAAAATTGTCTCTTTTTGCAGATGAATGATTATATATATAATCATATATATGTACATATATATGGATTTGACAAAAGAAACTCTTAAAACTAATAAATAAATTCCGTAAAGTTGCAGTATACAAAATCAATGTACAAAAACTAACAATGAACTATTCAAAAGAAAATTATGAAAATAATCCCAATTATAGGGTGGCAACTGTGGCTCAAAGGAGTAGGGTTCCAACCCCATATGATGGAGATGGCGGGTACAACTCCACCCCTGGCCAAAAAAAAAAAAAAAAAAAACCACACACACACACACAAAATAATCCCAATTATAAAAGCAGCAAAAATAATAAAATATTTATAAATACATTTAAGAAAATGAAAGCTCTGTAGATTGAAAAGTACAACACATCAATAAAAGGAAATGAAGATGAGAGAAATAAATAGAAAGATACCCCATGTGATTGGATTTAGAAGTCTTAATATAGTTAAAATGTTCATGATACCCAAGGATCTACAATCACTATAATCTGTATCAAAATGCCAAAGACATTTTTCACAGAAACAGAAAAAAGAAACAAAGTTCATTGGAACCACAAAACATTTTGAATAAGCAAAACAATCTTGTTGATACCCACTAGCTGTGCATACTTTGAAGGTACATGTGATAATTTATACAAAAGATATCAATAGTTCCCATGGAGTTAGGGTGTACCATCCTCTTGACACATTAATTAGTTATGGTTCACTTCCCTGTAAGTCTCCACATGTTTAGCTATCCAGATGTTTCATCAAATCAATCTAGAGAAAAAAAAGTGGGAGGCATTGCACTTCCTGATTTCAAATTATATTACAAAGCTATAATAAGAAGAACAGTATGGTATTGGCAAAATATATAAACAAACAAAAATGGATACATCAACAAGGGAACAGAATAGAGAACACAGAAATAAACCCACAAATATAAGGTCAACTAAACATCAACAATGGAGGGGGCTGGAGCAAGATGGAGGACTAAAGATAGCATGTTTGCAGCCAGGAGTGGTGAGATTGGGGAGAAAAGATTCTCAAGAGAGAAATAAATGATATTTATTGATGATGTGCTTCTATGAAATAAAAAGTAGCAAGGCAAGAGTATTTAAAATGAGTCTTCAGGAGCAGAACAGCAAAAACAAATGGAGTTGGAAATGAAAGGAAATGTCCTACAATTTCACTTCCCTTTTGTAGTCCAGGGCTCAGGAAATGAATTTTTTTAATGTACATTATTGCAATTTGGGGGTACAATGTGCTGACTCTATACACAATCTACAATGTTCACATCAAACTGGTCAACATTGTCTCAACAAATGAATTTTAAAAAAATCACAAACCCAGGAGACTCAAAGCTGGCAAAAACTTTAAATATCATCCTAGCAAATGGTTTTCAAACTTTTATACCCATATATGACTTTGTAACAGTGTCTTTCTTGGAAGTCCAGCATCTGAAGGACATACAATAAATAAATAAATAAATAAATAAATAAATAAATAAATAAATAAATAAATAAAGTCTTAATTGAAGCTGGTATAGGAATATGTTTGTTTGTTTGTTGAGACAGAATCTCACTTTGTCACCCTCAGCAGAGTGCTATGGTGTCATAGCTCACAGCAACCTCAAACTCTTGGACTCAAGTTATTCTCTTGCCTCAGTGTCCAGAGTAGCTAGGACTACATGGACCTGCCGTAACACCTGGCTATTTTTAGAGATGGGGGTATCACTCTTGCTCAGTCTGGTCTTGAACCCATGAGCTCAGGAAATCCACCCACCTCAACCTCCCAGGTGCTAGGATTACAGGCGTGAGCCGCCACACCCTGCTTAAAGTAGGAATCTCATAACACTGCCACCTTCATAGATCTTTTCTTAGCTTTACTTCAATAGTGTCTTCCCTTTGACTCCTGAAAGGGCTCTGCAAGACACAACTTTTTCATATGGGAAAACTGAGCCCCATAGAAAGGAAAAGCCTTAGACAACATCATTAGGCCAATTAGTAACAGAGCTGTAATGCAGGTTTTTACACTCAGTGTGCTCTCTGCTATACCATATTTCTAAAAAGTCTGCAAATTTCCAGAAGTAATAAATTTTTCTCTTATGTCCATTTTACTTAGGGGATGGATTCTCTTTTAGTGCTCTCATTCTTAAATCTTGAGTTTTCTTCTCATTTCCCTTGCTCATCTTTTAGTGGAGTTTCTCAAGTTGTTTGGATGAGAGCCAGAGATTGGAACAGCCAAATGACCTCAGAGAATCATATATTCTAGTTAAAAAGCTTTCCTAAACAGCAAAATATTTAGCATTGTGAGGCCAGTACTTAATTTGATTAAAAAAAAAATTCTACTAGGGTCATGCCTGGCACATGTGAATATTTAATAGACGTCAGTGCCCTTTCTTTCCCCTCTTCACTTGACAAATGTAGATTGCAAGCCACCTTCCCAAGTGCCAGAAGAAGGAAAGCACTTGCAAAGCAATAGGATTCTGATTGTGTAGATGAACACCTTAGCTGGGCTCCTTGAGGATGCAGGAGGTCTTAAGCATTTTACTTAAAGAAATCCAAGCAAAGATTCTCCAATTTTTCTCTTCCCATCTGGCATCTAAGCACTAACGCCTGCTGCAAATATTCTCTCTGTGATGTGTACTCCAGATCAGAAAACAAAAGAGATGCAAGTCAGTCTTTCTTAAGTGCATCATTGTGCTAATGAAATTAATCAGTCACAATGACAGTCTTTGAGCAGCAGGGAAGCCTACAAAATGGTAGCAGTTAAGGAGTAGCTGCTGGAGAGAGAAGCAGAATGTAATCAAGGATGAAATAAAGCAAAACAATATCGGGTTAAAAAACTCTCAGCAATCAACTGTCAATACGGCCTTGAAATAAAAGACAAAAAGGGTTATTATTTGAAATCTAATGAAGAAAGAGTTTGTAGATTATAGTCTCTTTCCTGTTTTAATGTTTATTTTTCCCAATAGCTTCAGTTTCTGTAAATCTAGAAAATAGGAAGAAAATATTCTCATGGGAACATTATAGGAAATTATAATTATAAAATTATAGGAATGTGCCCATATGTACATGGTTTAATAGTAAGTTAGCAATAGAAAAAAGAGGACTAGAGTGCAGGGTTTGATTTTGCCAGTTGTGTGCACTCCATTGAGCAAGTCCCTTTCCTTTTCTATGCCTCAGTTTTCCCTTCTAGAAAATGACAGGATAAATTACACACTTTTTTTTCTTTTTTTGAGACAGACCCTCAAGCTGTCACCCTGGATGGATTGCTGTGGCATCACAGCTCACAGCAACCGCCAGTTCCTGGGCTTAAGCGAGTCTCCTGCCTCTGCCTCCCAAGTGGCTGGGACTACAGGCGCCCGCCACAATGCCCAGCCATTTTTTGGTTGCAGCCACCATTGTTGTTTGGCAGACCCAGGCTGGATTCGAACCTGCCAGCTCAGGTGTACGTGGCCGGTGCCTTAGCCCGTTGAGCCACAGGCGCTGAGCCTAAATTACACACTTTAAGGTAGGACTTTCTAGTTCTCATATTCCAAGATGCTGGGGCCTTTGAGAAAAGTTTTATTACAAAACATATTTTAAGTGAGTTGTAGATACTCTTTGTAAGGTGAACAACTTGAGTCCTAAAGATTAAACTCAAGTTTTCTTGATCATGTTTTGAAATACTCATACATTTAACATCAAAAGATCCTATGAAGCAAATGGGTTAATGGTTAGCTAAGTGGGTTTGTTTTGAATAGTACTTACATCTTGTTTTTCATCCCCAGACCTCAGCCACTATCTCTCGGGATAGTCTTTCCAACATTTTCCAATTCCACAGCTAATAGACTTCACTGCCAGGAAGCTTTGTACCAGGCTTATCGTAAATTTTCTCTCCTGCAATTTCATCCACTTTCTCCTTCCCACAGCTTCAATACCTTCTGCCAAACACTGGAAGGAGGATGGTTTGTTTGATTTTCTTTTTTAGAAAATGGGGTTTAATAGGCTAGAAAGGTATAGGGGGAATGTTGGCAATGCAAGAAATACAAAAATTGGCAAGGTTATATATACACAAAAAGGGTTGTAGCAAGTCATAAACCTTTCTCTGAGTCCATTTAAGTGGTAAAAATCACTGTTCTGGCTTATCTACCATAAATTTGCATGAAAAAAAATTTGTCCTTAGAATAGGAGAGAAGATGAGGTTTATATGGTTCTGTGTTTATCCAAGGACATGTTTAAGTGATCATCTACAGGATCCCTAAAAGCTATTGGCTCCTGTGATGCTTACATAGGGTCTGAAGAAGTTCAATTTGGAGAAAATTGATGAAAGAACTATGGAATAAAAATTTACTTAGGGGAGCTTAGAAGTGAAAATTTCCCCTTTAATTTACTGAAAAATCAAGAAATAAAATAGTGTCGGCAGGATGTATGTTCATATGAGTTATTTTTGAAGTAGTCTTGAAACCTTGTGTAGGTTTGCCAGAGCGGATGCTGTCAACCACCTAGAAGAAAGTCTTCATTTTTACCCTGATCATTTTGTAATGAGCGCGGAGAAACCACATACAGTGTATTCAGAATGACTATTTATTTCATTAATTCCCTCTTCCATTTGTGTATTCATCCATTTACTAAATATCTATGGCATTCATCCAGTTGTACAACAAATAACTATTGACCCAGTATCATCTCTGCTCCAATCATTGTGCTAGGTACTAGACAGTCATTAGTTAACTAAATAAAAGTTCCCCTGGAGATTATGACCTAGTAGAGAAAATATATTTTAATTTAAAAAATTAAATCAGTAACTAATAAATTATAATTGAATTAAGTGTTACAAGTTTAGAATGCTAATAGAGGATATAATAGGGAGATTTGACACAGTCCATACAGGGCCTGGATATTTTCCCTCAGGAAGTAACATTTGGACTTGGATCTGAGAGGCAGGTAAGAATTAGCCAAGAGGAAGAAGCTTTTATGAAGGCTTTGAAGAATGTTTAGTTTGCCTGAGGCTGGAGACTGGACAAGAATGAGGAGTAACTGGCAATATCTAAGGAGGTTCTTTTAGGGGTGATGAAAGTGTTCTAAATTTAGATTGTGGTGATGTGGCACAACTCTGTGAATATAGTAAGATACTTTATTATATCTCGATAAAGTTGTTTTAAAAACACCAATGTTGCCCAAACACATAAATGTAAGAAGTCAAGAAAAATGATTCTACAGAGTTTCCCTGGGAAGATCACCCAGCAATGAGTAGGTCATGTTAGGAATTTTCATCTTTACTTTTAGAATATTCTAAATTTTTGCTAAAAAATCAGGTTTTAGGTATCCACAAATAAAAAAATGAATGTGAGATTATGGATATGTTAATTTTTCACTCTAAGACCCATTTCACTATGTATACACTAAATATCATGTATGTATGTAAACTAAAACTTCATGTTGTACATCTTAAATGTATACAATAATATAAAATTAAAAATAAAAGAGACTACCAATATAATGGTTATATAGAAATTTATTGTATTATTTTTGCAAATTCGGTGCTTTTAAAAAAATACTTTTACATCCCCAAAATAAGAAGTTAGGAGAGAAAAGAGTAATTCAAAATGCATTGAGAAATTTAAGCTAAATAATTTAGGATCCAATTTGCATTTTAAAATTTTCCTTGGTCTATGGTTCCTGGATATGCTATAGCTTGAAAGAGTGGCTAGATAGTGTTAAGTAGTTACTGCCGTGGTTCAGGTAAGACATGCAGATGATTTGTACTTGGTTGGAAATGGAGAGAAGTGTATAGATGAGAGAGATACTTTGGAGGCGGACTTAGCAAAATTTGCTGATAAATGCAATATGAGGGAGGGAGGAAAAGATGATCAGGATGACTCCCAGGTTTTAGATGTAAGTAAATGGTATTCTTTCCTTATGGTGAAATCTTTTATGGCCTGAGGAATTCTGGGGAAAGATTAAGGTAGTGATGTGTTAAAATCTCAAGAATTAGATTGGGAAAGAAAAAGGTCAATAATTAAACTGACATTAAAACTGAGTAAAAGAGACAATTAAAAACATTTGAGGAGAGAATGAATAATATGAGACAATCAATAGGAGCAGAGACAAAAGAGTCGTTTGGTCTTGGTATTTATTTTATTTTATTTTTTTACGAAACCAAAAGAGTTTACAATGTGAATTTCATATGGCCATTTAGTAGTTTCAGGGATTTTAGAATCATTTAATCAGACTAAAATTTTCAGGAAATGCTGCAGTTTTGCTCACACAATTAGGAAATGTTGACTTAGTCCTGCTTTATCAAGGAAGCATCCTGATGGAATCACCTATCATACTGCTCAGAATGTTCTGGTGTCTATTTCCTGAGGATTAAGATAAAGCTTACTAGCCTAGAAGAAGGATCTTCTTCACCATCAAATTCCAACATCTCTTACATCTACATGTTTTCACTTTCTATCACTATGTTCCAACCTTGTGGAACTTACCATAATTCTACTAAAAACAATGTTTTCTCATAATTAAATTCATTTGCACATACTAGTTCGAACCCCAGAAAGGTCTTTACTTCCTTTGTTATCTAAAAAACAACAACAAGAAAACACACACACACTCCTTATTTTCTTTTTGGATTCATTAAAAAAAAAAATAGTTTCTTTGAAAATCTACCTGACTTCCCATTAATAAAGATTCAGTCTTGTGAACCCTACTGCTTTTTATAAATATTTCCATCAGGGCATTGATCACACAATTATAATGTGTAATTTTCAGGTTATGTGTCAGTTTCTCATACACTGGATTCCTCAAAGAAACAAGTAGCCAACTTTATAGCTATATTACCTAGAAGAAACTTAACATTTATAGCTAAGTATACAATGAAAGCTGGCCTATTTGAAACCATAGATTCTAGGAAAAGAAAGTTTCTTATCTTCCTTCTCATTTTTGCATTCTTATTGCCTAGCAGAGAAATTATGAGTTAATGTTGTGGTACCTTCAGGGGACAGGAGACAATATTGGGAATAAATAATTAACAGTAGTTGGCAGCCAATTAGAGCTAAGGAATGAGGAAGGAGAGATCAAGGATGATGTCCAGTTTTATGGGATAGGCTCTTGGCAGATGCTGGTTTCATTCCTTGAGGTGGTGACCACTGAAAGAAGAAAAGAGTAAGAATGAATGGAAAGGTGAAGATTTGTATTTTGCTCATTTAATACATTTATTTTATGTTAGGCATCAGATATTCCTTTTAGTGTTTAACAAATTTTAACTTGTTTTATCATCCTAGCAATCTAGTGACTTGTATAATCCCTCTTTAACAGAGGGAAACATAGTTATATTCAGAAATATTCCCAATATCATCTAGACAATAAGGGGTGGAGATAAGTTTTAAACTCAATGTGTTCAACTATAGAATTCATGCTCTTAACCACTACACATGCTACTGAGTTTGTTTTTATATGGAATATATGTTAAGTTTTAGACAAATTCAGTATTGGTTATGTTGTTTCTAAGATGGTCCTAGAGAAACTTATTAGCTGTTCAGTAATTTATTTGTTTAAACATAATAGATCTTTATAAGGGAAGTCATATGTCTCAGTCTCTGCATAAATTGGGATTTAAAGAATCATTATTTAATAAGCAAATCTAGTTTAATAACTTTTCTATAATGATTTCAGAGGGCATCTTGATATATGATCTACAGCAATCCTTATTTAAATCCTCTTTTCTCTTGAATCAATTTTCCTTACTCCATAAGGCCCCTGAGGCTCTAATCTCTTACAAAATCAAGGTAAGCAAACACTTCTTCTTCCTTTACCTTTTTCAGCTTTCTGACTCCTTTGTTTTCTTCATTTCCTCCCAAATTTTATTATTTAGATAAATAACCTCTCTTCTAGCAAGAAATAATTGTTTCTTTTAAGGATGTGAGGAAGAGGGGAGAAATTAACTGTCAATTATAACTCTCTGGAGAGATGATAAATGAGAGAAGGCTGAATATACCACTATATTAAAGTTTTCTTGTGCCACACAAAGATCTGGAGCTCCACAAAGGCTGCACTACACTTTTGGAAATCATTTGCATATAGGTAAAATATGAATGAGATCAGTCAGAGAGAATGTGTAAAAGTGAGCCAATAATGAATCTCTAACAAATCAGTATAATCAGCCAGTAAAGACTGAAAAGTAGATATCAAAGAAGCAGTGTGAGACTTTTAAACCAATAAAACCAATAGAGAGTGGTAGTTTAGAAGTCAAGAAGAAGATAGATTTAGAAAAAAAATATATATATATATATAGTATGGTCAATAGCCTTGAACATTGCAGAAAGTCCAAGTAAAATAAAATCTAAAAAGTGTCTGTTGGATTTTGGAATATAAATTTCAAGGTTTTCCTTACCTAGAGTATGATCAGTTGAGTGGTGACCACAAAAACTATAGTGGGCCCATTGAGAGGAAAACACAATTAAATTCAAGAAGGGGGGAGAGGAGAGAAGTCTCAGTAAATGACTATTTATTTGGTACAATGTAGGGGTATATGGCACATTTCCTGGGTGAAGGACTCCACTACAACTCAGACTTTGGACTTTACCTCACAAACACAAACAATGTAACCTCACCACATGTACCCTCATATTAATCAGAAATTTAAAAAATGAGGAAATCAAGAAAGCACAAAATAAATATATATTCATGTTTTCAAAGTAATTAGAAACAAAAAATATGAAAACTGCAGAGGTAGAAAGAGTGAGTAAGGCTTACCTTGCTTTATTGTGCTTTATTTTATTGAGCTTCACAGATATTGAACTTTTTAAAAATTGAAGGTTTGTGGCAACCCTGAGTGAAGCAAATCTAGCAATGCCATTTTTCCAACTGCATGTGCTAACTGTGTATCTCTGTGTCACATTTTGATAATCCTTGCAAGATGTCACCTGTTTTCATTATTATTAGATTTGTTATAGTGATCTACGATCTATGATCTTTGATGCCACTATTGTAATTGTTTTGGGGTGCCAGAAACCACTTCCATAGAAAAGGGTGAATTTAATTAATGAGTTTGTGTGTATTCTGACTGCTTCACCAACCAGCTGTTACCCTGTCTCTCTCCATCTTTTCAGGCCTCTTTATTCCTTGAGACAGGACAATATTGAAATTGTGCTCATTAATACCCCTACAAATAACTTTTAAATGTTCAAGCAAAAGGAACACTTTCTCTCATGTCAAATCAAAAGCTAGAAATTATAAAGCTTGCTAAGGAAAGCATATTGAAAGCTGAAATAGGCTGAAAGTTAGACCTTTTACATCAAACATTTAGCTAAGTTGTGAATGCAAAGGAAAACTACTTGGAGGAAATTAAAAACACTCTTTCAGAAAACACAAAAATGATAAAACAGCAAAACGGCCTTATTGCAGATATAAAGTATTAGTTGTCTAAATAGAAGATCAAACCAGCTATAATATTATCTTAAGTCAAAATCTAATCCATGGCAAGGCCCAAACTATCTTCATTTCTGTGAAAGCTGAGAGAGGTGAGCAAGCTGCAGGAAAAAAGTTCAAAGCTAGGAGGTTGGTTTGTGAGGTTTAAGTAACAAGTCATCTGCATAGCATAAATACACAAAGTTAAAATGGCAAGTGCTGATGGAGAAGCTGTAGCAAATTATTCAGAATATCTAGGTAAGATTGTTGAGGAAGGGGCTACAATAGACAGGAGATTTTCAATGTAGTGCAACAGCCTCCTATTAGAGGATATCATGTAGGAGGTTCATAACTAGAAGTCAATGCTTGGCTTTAAAGCTTCAAGGGATAGGCTGAATCTCTTATTAGAGGTGAATGAAGCTGGTGAGTTGGGTTGAAGTCTATGTTCATTTATCATTCAAAACATTCTAGGACCCTTAAAATTATGCTAAATTCAATCTTCCTGTGTTCTATAAATTGAAGAACAAAGCCTGGATGACAGCATATTTATTTATAACATGATTGACTACTACTCAGGAAAAAAAAATTTTCTAAATTACTGCTCATTAACAAAGCTCCTGGCCACCCAAGAGCTGTAATGGAGATATGTGTACAAGGAGATGAACATTGTCTTCATGCCTGCCAACATGATATATTTTCTGTAGCCCCTAAATAAAAGACCTTCAAGTGTTATTATTTAAGAAATACATTTCACAGGCAGTGCCTGTGGCTCAAAGGACTAGGGTGCTGGCCCAATATACTGGAGGTGGCAGGTTAAAACCCAGCCCTGGCCAAATTCCCCCACCCCCCAAGAAATACATTTCCCAAGACTACAGCTGCCATAAGGAATGATTCCTCTGATGGATCTAGGCACAGTAAATTGAAACATTTTGTAAATAATTTACCACTGTAGATACTATTAAGAAAATTCAAGATTTATATGAGGAGGCTTGCTATTCTTTTTAAATCTTATTTTTGAATTTTGACACCTTTGCATTTTTTCATGCATTCTTTCTTTTAGAAACCTTTAGAAAAGGTTTCTGAGGATTTGGATGTTGCTACACTGCCTCAAACTGCCACTGGGTACATGAGATAGTGTATGCCTCTCCCGCTGTTCAGACTGTATACATTAAGTTGGTGTGAAGTCTCCTTCTTCAGCACCATCTCCCTTTATGGCTGCTAGGCTGGGTAGGGGTCCCCCCCCCAGGACCCTGAAAATTGGCATGCATACCTGGGACTAAAAAGAAGGCTGAATATGAGGAAATCCTGCAATTGTACACAAGCCTAGGATAACTAGGGGAGGACCAGTCACTCACCTCTTGGTAAGAGGGGAAAAGAGCTCCATTTGTAAGTGCCTTAGTCTGACGATGGGATTACATTTCATTTCTTTTACCTGTGAGACCTCTTTCCCTTTTACTTTCATTTTCATTTTTTCCATTTCTGCTTACAGAGCCCCACTCTTTCCCCTTTCTTTGCCTCATGTTATAGTATCCATTGTGGAAGTTTTATACCAAGCACATTTCTTGGTGCCCAGTTAAACCATTTACATTTAATTATTGGTTGATAAAACTTGGCTTCCACCCTCCTTTACTTATCAAAATGTACCTAATATGTCCTAAGACAACAAGCTGAAGATTGGCTCCCTGGTTAACTTAATTAGACCTTGGAAACAAGATGATGCTTTAGAGCAATTAATGTCCACTCTAAGCAAAATTAGACAAAAAGGATTTTTAGAAATTCTAATTGCCTCCATCATTGTTTCCACAGCTTTAACAGCTACCACAGCTACAGCTGCAGTTGTACTCACCCAGTCTATTCACACTGGTCAGCATGTAATTAGTTATTACAAAATGTTACTGTTAAAACACAAACATTAGCAGCTATAGACCGAGAAATTTTAAAACAACATAAAGTGTTGGAGATGGCCATCTTGTGGATGGGTGAGCGACAAGAGGCCATATGGACTAAGCAAAAGCTTTTTTGTAATTTTACCTACAAACCAATGTGTGTAACCCCTGTGCCTTTCAACAGTACCACTGATTGGAATTCAGTAAAACTACACCACCAAGGGGCTTTTGAAAAGCCCCTCGCTGAAGATTTAACTCAATTGCAAAATACTCTTACTGAGCAATTAAAGCAATTGCAATTGGAAACCCATAGGGAAACCTTGCACACTTTAGATAGTGCAACTAATTGGCTCAATCCAAAAAATTGGTTCTCCAGGCTCAATTTATGAGTATGGACTTTTACCACTTTTGCTAAAATATTGTTATTTTTTTTTGCAGTAATTAATGCTATTTGTAAGTTGTTTCAGAGGACCTCCCATGCTGAGACAACGGTTCCTCTACACCTCTCCAATAATAATTCTTCTTCTCCTCCTATAGCACCTCTTCCTCTGCTTTTCCCATACCCTTCCCCACTTTGAATAATGGCCATTTTAAATAATAAAAATGGGGGAAATGTGGGAGGTAGACAGGCTGATTTCTCCCCAGCCCTCCAATTTGTGAAGGTGGACCATCTTTTCAGCTTCTTATCAAGACCACTGAAGATGAAAGGAGCCTGGAGGCAGCCCAGATAAGGTAGCATCATTATCATTGAGACCATCCCTGCATGGAGAATTAGCAGGCAGACAGGCTGAGAACTTTGGGCACCCAATCGGCTGTTAGACTAGGGAAGCTGGGTTGTTTGCCCTGTGGAGATGAAACTTATTTTCCCTGCCCCTTTTCTAAATGCATTATCAGGCCATGGTTGGCAATTTATTACCCTATGTTCCTAATTACCCAGCCATTATTCTTCAGCCCAGCCTTCCAGGGGGCTTGGCATTCTTTTTAAATTCTATTTTTGAATTTTGACACCTTTGCATTGTTTCATGAATTCTTTTTTTTATTATTAATTGTTGTGGATTCACTGAGGGCACAAAGAACCAGGTTATATTGATTGCATTTGTTAAGTAAATCCCTTTTACTTCTTATAATTGTGTCCCACCCCCAAAAGGTGCATCACACACCATGAACCCCCAACCCTGCTCCCTCCTTCCATGTCTCTGCTCCCCTTTTCCCCCACCTCCCACAATGTACTAGGTCATTAATTGTCCTCATATCAAAATTGAATACATAGGATTCTTGCTTCTCCATTCTTATGATGCTTTACTAAAAAGAATGTGTTCCACTTCCATCCAGGTTAATACACAAGATATAAAGTCTCCATCTTTTTTAAAAAGCTGAATAGTATTCCATGGTGTACATATACCACAACTTGTTAACCCTTTCCTGGGTTGGTGGATATTTAGACTTTTTCCACATTTTGGTGATTGTTAATTGAGCTGGGATAAACAGTCTGGTGCAAGTGTCCTTATGGCAACAGGTTTTCTTTTCTTCTTCTGGGTAGATGCCAAGTAAGGGGATTGCAGGATCAAATGAGAGGTCTAGCTTGAGTTCTTTGAGAGTTCTCCATACTTCCTTCCAAAAATGTTGTCTTAGTTTGCAGTCCCACCAGCAGCGTAAAATTTTTCTGTTCTCTCTACATCCATGCCAGCATCTGCAGCTTTGTGATTTTGTGATGTGGGCCATTCTCACTAGGGTTCGATGATAACTCAGGGTGGTTTTAATTTGCATTTCTCTAATAATTAGAGACAATGAAGATTTTTTACATGCTTTTTAGTCATTCGTCTGCTTTTTTTTTTTTTTGCTGTTTTGGCTGGGGCTTGGCTTTAACCCACCACCCCTGTTATATGAGACCAGTGCCCTACTCCTTGAGCCACAGGCACTGCCCTCATCTGTCTTCTTTAGAAAAGTTTCGGTTCATCTCTCTTGCCCATTGAGCTAAGAGATTGTTGGCTTTTTTCATGATGATTAATTTGAGTTCTCTATAGATTCTAGTTATCAAGCTTTGGTCTGTTTCAAAATAGCCAAATATCCTTTCCCATTGTGTAGGTTGCCTATCTGCTTTGGTTGTTGTCTCCTTAGCAGTACAGAAGCTTTTCAGTTTAACTAAGTCCCATTTGTTTATTTTTGTTGATGTTGCAATTGTCATGGAAGTCTTCTTCATAAAGTCTTTCCTCAGGCCGATATCTTCTAGTGTTTTTCCCATGCTTTCTTTGAGGATTTTTATTGTTTCATTCCTAAGATTTAGGTCTTTCATCCATTTTTTTTTTTTTGAGACAAAGCCTCAAGCTATTGCCCTGGGTAGAGTTCTGTGGCATCACAGCTCACAGCAACCTCCAACTCCTAGGCTCAAGCAAGTCTCCTGCCTCAGCCTCCCAAGTAGCTAGTACTACAGGCGCCCACCACAAGGCCTGGCTATATTTTTTTCTTTTTTGGTTGCAGCCATCATTGTTGTTTGGCAGGTCCAGGCTGGATTCAAACCCGCCAGCTCAGGTGTATGTGGCTGGCACCTTAGCCACTTGATCCATAGGCAATGAGCCCTTTCATCCATCTTGAATCAATTATTGTGAGTGGAGAAAGGTAAGAGTCTAGTTTCAGTCTTTGACATGTGGATATCCAATTTTCTCAGCACCATTTATTGAATAAGGAGTCTTTCCCCCAGTGTATGCTCTTGTCTGGTTTATCAATGATTAGGTGGCTATATACTTTTATTTCCTCATTTTCTATTTGATTCCAGATGACTATGTCTCTATTTTTGTGCCAGTACCATGCTGTTTTGACCACTATGGCCTTGTAGTACAGACTAAAGTCTGGTTGGCTGATACCCCCAGCTTTATTTTTATTACTAAGAACTGCTTTAGCTATAGGATTTTTTATGGTTCCATACAAAATGAAGAATTATTTTTTCCAAGTCTTGAAAGTACAATGTTGGTATTTTAATAGGAATGGCATTGAATCTGTAGATTGCTTTGAGAATTCCAGACATTTTAACAATGTTGATTCTTCCCAGCCATGAGCATGGTATGTTCTTCCATTTGTTAATGTCTTCTGCTATTTCTTTTCTTAGGGTTTCATAATTTTCTTTATAGAGGTCCTGACCTCTTTTGTTAGGTATATTCCTAAAATCCAGTACCCTTTTCTAATTAAAACACTGAACAGTATAGGCATACTGGCACATTTCTTAAAATGATTGAAGTCATCTATCACAAACCCACAGCTAATATTTTACTGAATGGAGTAAAAATGAAAGCTTTTCCACTTAGAACTGGAACCAGACAAAGTTGTCCTCTACCATCACTACTATTCAACATAGTGCTGGAAGTTCTAGGCAATACAATCAGGCAAGAGAAGGAAATAAAGGGCATCTACAGGGAGCAGAGGAGGTCAAACGCTCCCTCTTTGCTGACAATACAATCTTATAGTTAGAGAACCCCAAAGACTCCACCACAATGCTACTGGAAGTGATCAAAAAATACAGTACAGTAATTGGCTCGGTGCCCATAGAACAAGTGGGTATGGTGCCAGCCACATACACTGAGGGTGGCAAGTTCAAACCCAGCCCAAGGCAGCTAGACAACTGCAAGAAAAAAATAGCCAGGCATTTTGGTGGGTGTCTAAAGTCCCAACCACTTGAGAGGCTGAGACAAGAGAATTGCTTAAGCCCAAGAGTTTGAGGTTGCTGTGAGCTATGATGGCACAGCACTCTGCTCAAGGTGACATATTGAGTCTCTGTCTCAAAAAAAAAAATACAGTTATGTCTCAGGATATAAAATCAATATCCACAAATCAGTAGCCTTTGTATATGCCAATAACAGCCATACAGTATAGTATAACATAAATTTTATATGCATTAGGAAACCAAAAATTTGTATTTCTCCCTGTATTATGATGTTTACTTCATTGTGGTTGACTGGAACTAAGCCCACAATTTCTGAGTTGTGCTGCTATAGACCACTGAGTAAGTAAATGGTGATAAATGAAATCTTTTTTACATCTTAACAAACAAAATCATGACCTGTTATCTATATCTCCTACCTCGTATCACTTTTTTTATTATTTAACTCTAACATATGTCTAATACTTCATAATAAGCAGTTGCAGCATTTTAAAATGTAAAGTAAATATCTATACCTAGGTCATTTAAAATAATAAGTGCAAATATTTGAAAGTATGTAGAGAAAAGTGGTGGTTCATTTTACCAGAAACAGGAAATAATACATTTACAGCTAACAAACAAGACCAAAAATCACTTTATAACAAAGGTATTTGCACCAGAATGTTTATTGCAGCCCAATTCATAATTGCTAAGTCATGGAAGAGGCCCAAGTTCCCAAAGACCCATGAATGGATTAATAAATTGTGGTATATGTATACCATGGAACATTATGCAGTCTTAAAAAAAGATGGAGACTTTACCCCGTTTATGTTTACATGGATGGAGCTGGAACATATTCTTAGGAAAGTATCTCAAGAATGTAAGAAAAAGTATCCAATGTACTCAGCCCTAATATGAAACCAGTTTATAAACACTCACACTTCCACATGAAAGCTATAACCCAACTACAGCCCAAGATGAAGGAGGAAGAAGAGGGAGAAAGTACAGGAGGGGGGAGGATGGGTGGAAGAAGGTTAATTGGTGGGATCACACCTATGGTGCATTTTACAAGGGTACATGTTAAATCTAGTAAGTGTAGAATATAAATGTCTTAATACAATAACTAAGAAAATGAAGAAATGAAGGCTATGTTAACCAGTTTGATGAAAGTATTTCAAATTGTATATAAAAACCAGCACATTGTACCACATAATTGCATTAATGTACAGAACTATGATTTAATACAAAAAAATTAAAATAAAACAAAAAAAGAAATAAGTAATAAACTTCAACCTGTACTTACTGGCATTCTAGATAAAACATTAAACTCAATTAGTTACACAGCACTTACTCATTTAGAGAATACAGCTTTATTAGAAAAAGAACATGTGAGGCAACTAAACTCTTAAAAGAGTTCTGAAATTTAATTGTAAACTAACCTCAGCTTTATTTATATTCTCGTCACTTTTCTTCTTGTTCTTCATAAACTATTTTACATGCCTGGATAAACATTCTTAGAAAATAAGGATTTTTAATCAATTTTTTGAGAATGTCTTTTTGTATCCTATATCTTGCCTTTTCCTCACATTTCTATGCAGACAGAATGACTAGCAAAATGCTCTGGACTTTTTTTCTTATGGTGAATATCAATTAGAGTATACTACTTTTTTTGTTCCTCTAATAATTCCAAGGAAAAAGTCTTGATTTTAAACTATATCCCAATTATAAACATAGAACAGAAATTAAAAACTATATCTTGACAACATTTTATTAGAAAAATAAATGACAATAAAAATAAAATAAAATGACTGAGTGAGCTTCCAGTCATAACAGAGTAATTGGTATGGAACGTTTCCTCTGTCAAAACAACTATTGATAGAAAGCAGAAAAATATATATAAATAACTGTGTCAGATTTTGGAAAATGGTCAATTCAAAAGCTGAAAGAAAGTTCTATAATTATCCATGATTTCTGTATGAAGACATTTTTCTGGCCTGTGGCAGAGAGAAGTGAAACCCAAGCAGGGTAAGATAGTCTCATTAAGTTAAGGATAGAGATGAGCATTTAGGGACACTGTTATGATGAAAGATTTCAAGAAAGAATACTAAGAAAAAAAATGGAGCTTTCAAGAGAAAGAGCTTCATCAATTCGCCTGGAAGTCCATTTCATACTTTTATTCAATGCTAAATTGTACATGCATAGGGAGAAACTCCAGTGTCTGACAAGAACTAAGTAATAATAAAGGAACAATTAGTAAAGCTGTAAACACATTCCACAACTCCTATAAGCCTGGAAGATATTCAAGTTCTGACCAGCTAGAATGAAGAGACATAAATCCTTGAACAGTCCAGGCTTTCAGTAGTGATCTCAGAAAGTTCAAACTATAGTAGTAGAATTAAACTAGGCCAAAAGTAAAAGATATTCCACGTCCATGCTAATAAAGCCTAAAAACAAACCTCAAGTCTTCCACTTATGGCCATTATTGTAAGGGGGGGCACTCGACCGGCACGCACAAAACTTACAGAACACCAAGGCTTGTACGAAAGGTCTTTATTGGCGGGGGAAGCAGCAGAGCAGCATTAAGGAGGAGGGGAGAGAGAGAGAGAAACGGGGGAAGAGAGGAGAGGAGACCGA
>CAUYON010102702.1:0-32972 GCA_963573935.1 Arctocebus calabarensis | reverse complement strand
TGATCAAGAAAATGCCATGAAGGCTATCTGTAACAGTACGATCAAAACATTTCTGAATGTATATGAATCGTGCCCTATGATTGCACCAATGTACAGAATTATGATTCAATAAAATTATAAAAAAAAAAAAAAAAGAAAAAGCCCCAAGCAGTACAATGTTTTCAATAACACACTAAAGGACAATGTTGGAGGAATATCACCATAAAAACTTAAATTTCTGGATGCTTCCAGAAATATGCCATGTGAAATAGTGAGTGAGTCCCGGGTGCTGGTTACTGAGTGGGGGATGGGAGCAATAACTGTGAGGTCCAGAACAGAAGTTGGTGATGCCACTCCAGCCATAAGGGCTGACACCTTTGCTGTCTGAGCAAGAGGCAAGCTCTTCCACTAAATCTACATTGTCCCTCCTGTAACTTCAAAGTGCTCTTTTATTTCAGGTCAGGTTCTCTGGGAGTCAGTCTCTGAGGCAGAGGGGTATGTGCAGGAGGTTATTTGGAAAGTTCTCTGGGGAGCCACACCTGTAAGCCAGGGGTGGGAGCAACACTGGGCAGAGGATGAAGCTAAAGAGAGATGAGGTTGCAAAGAGGTCCTGGCTGGCCCTAGAGGCACCTCTGGAACTGGGATGGCTCCCCAGAAGTGTCCTTCATTGAGACAGGCCTTTGTATCCCAGAGTCAACCAGTCACTAGATAGGAATAGACCTCAGGGAGGGGACATAAATGTGGGCAAGTCGGCTTCGTTTTGCTGAGGCCAAAGCCCTGGACTGGATTCAGCCAGGCACTGTCGACAGTCAACATTCAGAGCTGAGGGAGCACTGAGGAGGCACCTGTGTGACCTGCTGCCGACCACAGTCCATCCCTTGCAGGGCTCAGATCCACATTTTACATTCAGGAAGTTCACCCATCAGCGGGTGGTGCCTCCAGGTTTCTAAAAGGTATTGTTTCTCAAAGAAGCTTGCAAGAGAAAGATATTATGAGATCAATAAGTTTCATCCATGCACTGACACTTGTTATTCCTCCTCTTTGCTGCTCATTCCAGACTCCATGCAACAACCTTGGCTGGCAACTCAGTGGGTCATGAGTGTTAACTTGGTGAAATGACCCAGACCACCATGCCTGAAAGGAGCTCAACTCCTGGCCACCATGTCCTTCTCACCCCATGGCTGTGACATTTATCTATTTACTCTTACAACTGAGCAGGTGAGTTCTAAGAGACACATCACGGTATCCCATGGATGCCAAAATAGATCCTTCCCTGCCCCCACATGTAAGCAGCCTTGCAAACTCTTGACATTGCAGGTCAATGACTTCTGTGCAACACTAGTCCTCTCCTTGACCACTGACCTCTTGGACTATGAAATCAGAAGTAATTGAGCATGGCCACCATTTATAATTTTTTGAAATGAATTATTTTGAGATGCAATTCACATAAAATTAAATGCATGTGTATTAAGTGTCCAATTTGAGTAGTTTTGGCTCATCCATCACAATCAAGAAAGAGGATATTTTTATCATTTCAGAAAGCTTCTCATATCTGTTTATGTTCAATTCTCCCCTGTACCCTATATCCCACCTCCAACACTAAGAAACTATGAATCTTCTGTCAATGTATATCATAGATTAGCTTTGCCCCATCTAGAATTTACCATTAGTGAAAGTATACATCACAGAGCCTTTCGTGTCTAGCTTCTTTGGCTCTCAGAGTAATGTGCTCAGGGTTCACCTGTGTTGTTACATGGAGCAATAGTTTGTTCTAATGGCTGAGAACTATTCCACTATAAGGATATACCACAATATGTTCAGCCATTTACCTGTTGAATATTCTTTAAGTTTCCAAGCTGTCTTATGATGAATAAAGCTGCTATAAGTTCTATGTCTTTGTGTGGACAGTTCACTTTTCTTGGGGAATACCTAGATGTACAATTGCTGGATCGTATGATAAGCAAATGTTCAACTATAAAAAAATACTGAACTGTTTTCTAAAATGGTTGTGCCATGTATTATTTCAAGCAGCGATGCTGAAAAGTCCCCATCAACTGGCTGTCACTCTTATTTTTTCTTGTTTTCTAGATTCTTAAGGGAGAAGTTTAGATGGCTGGCATCCTTTCTTTTCTAAATATGGTATAATTCTTCTACTGATTTTGCTGCATGCAGCAATTTTGATAGTTTGGTGTTTATTGTCATTTCACTAAAAGTATTTTACAATTTCTTTTAAATTTTAAAATTTCTTTTTTTTCCTGGATCCAGAGTTTTTTTTATAGTATGGTATTTAATTTCCAAGTATCTATGGATTTTTCAAGGTGTCTCTATTATTGATGTTTCAGTTAATTCTGTTGTAGTCAGAGAACATACTCTGTCTGATTCCAATTCTTCATTTTTTCAAAATGACACTTTAACTTTCTGGAGGTCCTAGCCAGAATAATCAGGCAAAAGAAATAAATTAAGGGTATCCAAATTGGGAAAGAAGAGGCCGAATTATTGCTTTTTGCTGATGATATAATCTTATACCTAGAAAACCCCAAAGATTCTACCAAAAGACTCCTGGAATTGACAAACAAATTCAGCAAAGTCATAAGGTACACAATCAATGTATGCAAATCAGTATCATTCCTATATGCCAATTAAGAGTCAAATATTGATAAAAGACTCAATACCATTCATAATAGCTACAAAGAAAATAACATACCTAGTGTATACTTAACCACGGAGGTAAAAGTTCTCTACAAAGAGAACTATAAAACACTGAGAGAAGAAATTTCAGAGGATAGAAACAAATGGATAAACATAGTATGCTCATGCATCAGTATAATAAAAAAAATCCACATTACCCAAAGTGATTTATAGATTGAATGCAATCCCCATCAAAATACCAATGTCGCATTTTATACATCTAGAAAAAATAATTCTATGCTCTGTTTGGAACCAGAAAACAGCTCAAATAGCCAAGAAAATCTTAAGTAAAAAAAAAAAATCTGAAGACATCACATTACCAGATTTTAGAGTATCCTACAAAGCTATTGTAGTCAAAACAGCATGGTACTTGCACACAGAGGAACAGAGCAGTGGAACGGAGCAGAGAACTCAGATATAAAACCATCCAAGTACAGCCAACAGATCTTTGACAAAGCCAACATAAAGAAAATCTCTCTAATTCTTTTAAAGTTACTGAGACTTGAGTTATGGAGTGTATTTGGTCTATACTGGGGAATGTTCATGTGCACTTAAAATAAATGTATATCTGTTTTTGTTGTGGCAATGCTACATAAAAATCAATTATGTTAAAATAGTTACCTTATAAAGCAGAATTTGACAGAACGGGTCTCTTCTGTAGGTTCACAGGTCAGAGAATCTGGAAATTCAAGATTTCCAAGGGCATCAGCCTGAGTTCTCAACCTAAGCCTCAGGGTCTTACTCCTTACCTGTAAGGGTTCTCAACTTGCCATAGCACTTTTTCAGAGTGATGAATTCAAGCTTATCTGGTGCTCCTCTCTCTCTCCATTCAGCTTCCTTCACCATTTAGCTGTAGAAGCAAAAGCCTCTGTACATGTTGCATGGGATCTCTCTGGCTTTCATGCCTCACCTCAGTGAGCAGCAGAATTTCTTTGTTTTTCTCCAATGCATCCATAGCACTGGATTCCCCAGTTCTTAATGATGACTATCCCCACCCCCATCCCCAGTCTCTCTAATGCCTGGGACATTGCACCCATCAGCACATTCCCTTCCATTTGTGTCTGTGTCAGTTCACACTGGTGAAAGTTTTAACAATTGCCCTGCTACTACCTTTCAGAGGTAATCAATACTCCACCTGCTGCCATCCAGTGGTTAGTCTGGTTCCAAAATCCCCATTGAAAAGTCTTTAAGCAGGAGGAAGAAGAGAGTAGCAGGTTTGAATGAAAAGTGACCTTGAACTGTGAGGCTGCGGCAGCTGAGCTTTGGGTGACACATAGGAAGCCCTAGAGCAGCTCTACAATTGTCATTCCTCAAAGCCTTTGCACTTGCACATTGACCAGCCTTTGGAACTGGACTGCATCAAAGGAAGCAATGTTGTCCACACTTCAAGAGGTCATGGATGATTTCCTGCTCTTTTTCTCTTCCACTTACAACATGATCAGTAAAAATAGATCACAGAAGATATAGCCATAGTTCCTGCAATACTTTACCTGCAATTCAGATAGAGTTTGTTAAGATGAAGATTTCATTTCTTCTTATCCTTCTCCTAATTCTTATCCATAAGGCCACCGACTTTATCTGTGTCATTCCCTTATGATTTTATGATGGAATAATCCCATGGGTGTCTGAAGAAGGTGGTAGCCAGGAATACCATGTTTAACAGTGTAGGTTGTGGCCTGCAGAATTGTACACAGAGGGTTTGAGTTATGCAAAGGCCAACGTAGATTGGAAAGCATCTTTCATATGCTTATTTTTTTCTAGATAACCTAATTTCTGTAAGTTTAGCTTGATACATTTTGTACAGGTTTTAGGATAAGTAATCCTTGGCTTTGATAATGGAAGTGGGAGGAAAGAGAGAAATAAATAGAAGCAAGAAAGATTGGTTTTTTGGTGTGAAATTGGCTCAGATGTAGAAGTGATGAGGTGGGAAGATTGCATAAGGTGTAGCTTCACACAAGTTCCCAAGAGAATGTATTTGGGATCATACAGATAGTGAGTTGGTTAGGAATATAGTCAAGGATAAGAAGAACTCTTAGAGACTAGTGCACAGAGAACAATAATAGTATAGAGTTGCTGCTTTCTAGGTTAACTGTGATGAAAGTAGATCTAAGTACTACTCTGGGAGTCAAATGAAACTTTCAGACTCTACCTGAAACTCTAACTTTTGTCCTGGCCTCCCTCTATGTGTTGCTTATCTTAAGGAGGCCAGTGCAGGTGTCTTCATGGGCTGATCTCATCTTCGAAGGAGAGAGCAGAAGCTGTGGGTCTTTAGTGCAGAAGTCCCACCATGTCACATCTGCTGCACTGTATTGGTCAATAAGTCACAAGGCCAGCATAGATTCAAGGAGTGTGGATAGATTCCATAGCATGGGAGAAGAACGCCAGTTACAGTGCAAAGGGGCCAGACTTCTTGGGGGAGGGGAGATTTTTGCTGCCATATTTGAAAGTAATCTATTGCATGGCTAAGGCTGCGAGGGTATCAGGAATTTGTGAATAAGATAGTTAAACACATATATGAACAAGTCTGACATGATTTAAAGCAAGTTTGCACAGTTGAACTGTGAAAATTTCCCTTTAAGGGAGGAAAAGCATCATCTTATTTACCCCCTACCTGAAATCCTATCTCTATGTGGAGACAAAAGCCAGAAGCTCTGTCCCTACAGGGAGGTGTGAGGAATTTTAGACTTTTCTGTATTGGTTATCTACACCTCTTTTGGTGATTTTGAAATAAGGGTAATGATACAAGGGATAGCTAATCCTCACTCTGCTAAGTATGCAACCATAGTAATTTTTGTTGGCCATCTGCTTAAATTACACTTGTAAGTAAGCTTTAATATGGTTTGTCACTTTTATTTGAGAAACTAAATTAGATAATTGAAATCTACAGATATTACAAATGGAAATAACATAACCACAGGAAGTGTGGGTCTCTTTGTGAGAATTCCATCATTTCAACAATACAAAAAAGAGGGAGAAATATAATGGATCTGAAAAGTAGCGCTTTCTATACACCTACCATGTGCAGGCATGCTGTGCCTATTAGCTCATTCACTGTGCCCAGCACACCGAAGTGTTAGGTGATATTACTCTTTTGAAAGGTAAAACATCTGAGCTTCAGCAAGGAAAAGTAGCTTGTGAGAAGTTGTCACCTACATAGGCATTTCTAAGGCCAGAATTCAACCTGGATCTGTTCATTATTAGCTTCTTCCCATTATCTATTGACATGAATATGTATTTCCTACATCTATTCAAATTAAACACATTTTAGCCTACTTTCTGTTCAGCAGCAACACAAACTCATAATTATGCTATTTAATGGCTGCATAATATACTAATATATCCTTAATATGCTGGACCAGAATTTAATTCACTACTATCCCGATTTGGATATGGAGATTCGAATGTTAGGGCCCAGAACCATGAACTATATTAAATCTGACTTCATACAGAATCTAGGGATGGTTGTACTTATTTTTCTGGACCAAATGGTAGTTCATAACTCATCTGGGCTCTGCCAATCTTTTTATATTTTTGTCATTTTTCTTTGAGATGGTGTTTATTAACAAGATGAAACCTGCCTAGATAATGGTAGAAAACTAAGCACCTAAAGTTAGGCACTCGCTTATGTGGCTAATATTTCTACTTATAGCACGAAGACACCTCTTGTTTAGTTTAGGAGTCGTTTCTTGCTTGGTCCAAACCTGTTTACCTATGTAAGGCAGCATTTTCAGATTCACCAGGAAGGGTGAGGTTTCAGGGTCACACACAGAAGAGGGCTGGGAGAGGCCAGAATGCAGGTCCCATCTCCAGCCAGTAGATGTCTCTATTTCATTCACCTCCTTTGCAGATTCCTCCTGAATGGGAAGACTTGGGAGCAAAATACATGGGTGGGAGGTTGTTCCACCCTTTTGTCACCTCACACCAGCCTCCACCTGCCCCTTCCCCTTTCTTTCCCCTCGCTTCCTGATTCGTGGCATAAAGGTAATTGAAACGGGAGTACCATTTGAGTTTAAACACATTCTCGACTTTCCAAATCTGTTTGCAAAGTGGGAACAGTAACTGCGAGCAATCTCTGCAGAGCCAAAGCCTTTTCCCTTTAAATAGCACCGCGCTCAGAACTAAGAGCTGTATTACTGAGTCATAACAATTAATTACATTCGGAGGTGAGAAGACAGGATTTAACGCTCTAATGCGATTTGAATTTAGGCCGTTATCTCATCCCACTGCTATTTAAAACAAAATCACTTTTCCACAGAAGCATCTGCAACTAAGGAAGGTTTCAAAGCTTAAATCGGAAGACATCCCTGGCAACTGCTTCTTCCTTCTCTAGCTTCCTGACGGGTTTAATATGCACATTTGGATTTTCTAGATTTTTGTAATGAAGTGCATTTTTTTTTTCCACTTTGGGGTTTGATAAAAGAGAACTAGGGGGCTGGGAAGGTCTACTATTTTCATCAGGAATTTTGTAGGTGTGGGAGGTCTGCAGGATGAGTTATTGGAAGAGGAAAAATATCTCTAAACAGAGAGATAACACATCACAAGCATCCGAGGTGCACGGCCATGTAGGACTGACCTACCAACACCTCATGAGAAGGATTTATTGACGGGTCTCGGTGAGGAGCAGGAGAAGGAGCTGAGAAGGTCCCCGGTGGTGTTTAGGCAGAAGTGGGAGGGTCTTGTGCGGACATCCTAGTCCGAGACCAGCCCTTTAGAGGCAGTTCCGTGGCTTTGCCAGAGGCTCCTGGAGGCCCCGAGGTCCTGGGCCTGCCTGGGTGGCTGGCACCAAGGTAGGGACCCAGCAGGGACTGCGTGAAGACCTAGGTCTGAACTGCTACTGCAACTTCCCTCCATGTGCTCCCCAGGCCTTGGGACACTGGGGCTTCTGTCCCTTGGAGAGTTGTTGGAAGGGGCCCATGAGCCAGTTGCTGGATTCTGGACGGTTCTGTATCTGGAAATCACTGTCTCCACGTGGGATGAGGGAAATAGGCAGATCCTCCTCCCAGACACGGAGGGTGGGTAGCTCAGGACCCAGGCTCGGTATGAAATGTTCTCAGGACCCTCTCCTGACCTTGGGCTCCCCCGAACACGGTGTTCTGCATGCCCCCCCCTTGTGCTCCTCCCACCATGTCCTGCCAACCCCCCTGGGTTCCCGGCGCAGGCAGCCCCGCTTTCCATTGCGTTTCCACGGTCAGAGCGGGCGGAGCCGCGAGTCTAGCACGGCCACCCTGGGGTCATCTACATGGGCCTCTCAGCCACTCACTAAACTGTGTCGCCTGGACGAGTGACTCGAACCCCACGAAACTCACTGGTTCATCCGCACAGTGGAAATACCAGTATTTCTCCTGCAGAGTTGTCAAGAGGATAGGAAGAGCCGTGTTGTTTTAGAAGAGGTTCTAATAGACGGTGGCCAGGTAGCTGTGGGTTTCCCGAGCCTCCTGCGGCACCGGGCAGATCTCGGGGTGCATAAATGGTGGGGAGCATAGGGTCTGAGCACCCCGCCGCCCCTGCGCACTGTTTAGGTCGCGCCCCAGACTTCCCCAGGGCCCTTAGCGAACGTCAGCGGTGTTTAATTTTCTTCCCAACCACCTCCTGATAATAGCATGGGCTTGTTCATATGTTTTCTCAGTCACAACTGTCTTCCCTTAACCAGGACGTTAGCTCTGGCCGCGGCCCCTCAGCGCCCAGCATGGGGGCTGGAGCAGAATAGGTGCTCAGTTAAGTGGAGTGGGAAGACTGCATGGGTTTTTTTTTTTCCCCCAGCGCAGTGCCCGGCACAGCACCCGCGCTCAGACATGACTGCTGGAGGGAAGCTCGAGTACAGTGTCTTTCGTTGGGAAGGGTCCCCCCACCCCCGTCTCTAGGACCCTCCCTCTGCAGCCAGTCTGTCCCCTTTCCAAGACCCCCATCCCAACAGGGGCTTCGCAAGGACCAGGGCCGGCGGTTCTGGCCTCCCCACCCACCTCTCTTTGGGATCTGGGGGCTGCCGCGCTGCGCCCCCCGCTCCCCGAGGTCCCCGGGCGCCGGTTCCCGAGCGGGCGCCCGCCCCGGGCATGCTCAGAGCGCGCAGGTCCGCGCGGCGGCGGCGGGGGAGGAGGCGGAGGGAGCGGCTGCTTTCGCCGCCGCCGTGCGCTCGCCGGGCCGGGCGGAGCTGCGCAGTCCTCTCGCAGCTGCGCCAGGACAGCCGGCGCGCGGCCGTGCCCACAAGTTGCCGGCGGCCGAGCTCCGCGCCGCTGCCTCCCGCTCGCAGCCCCCTACGCCCACCCGGCCGTGGTGGCGGGCGCCAGGACGCACATACTGCGGACGCCAACCCCAGATGTAAAGCGGGACAGAGGTCCCTGGTCTCCTGGCGCGATCTATAGAGTCTGGCCAACCTCTCTCTGCCAAACCCCAGGGCTGAAAGATGTGGCAGCCGGCCACAGAGCGCCTGCAGGTAAGGGGCGCCCGGAGACTGGGGGCCAGCCTGGAGGAGGAGGAGGAGGGGCCGGAGGAGCCACGGTGGTGCCTCTGCCCACTTACCGAGATGTGCCCCCCAAAAAACGATCCTGTAAGACGAATGTATGGGACCAGGATGCTGTCGACTTAACCCACAGTCAGTCACCCGGCAGGGTTAAAGGGGATGATGAAAATGAGGAACGCAGGAATTTAGGTGGTACAACTTTTGGCTTGGGGATGTTTGGGTGCGTGTTGAGGTATACAATGTTGGACTTTCTGTCCGGCAAAGGAATTCCTCTGATACAATTTGCTGGTCCGAGGGTAGGGTTTTTGAATCCAGATTTTTCCCCCTTTCTGTCTCCAAGAAAGACAGAACAAATGATTTGTGAAAGCATCCATTTGCCAATATAATTTGGAAATCTCAAGCTTGGTTTGGCTTGGTCGTGGTATGCTACTTATTTTATTTTTCCCTAACTGGTCCTTGTCTTTATCTCTCCCCTCAATCCAAGCTTCTCCAGATATTTGAAAACCAAAAGTTAAGTTTATACAGGAATAGTTAAAGTCTGGGGTCTTCCCTGCAGAAGGTTTTTCCTGCTGCCTTCAGAAATGCCAAACTGCCTTCGGTTTGCACTCTGAAAGTAGGGTGTTGGGGGAGGGGGTCAAAGAGAGAAAGAGGGGTGTTTTCCCAAAGGAGCTCATTCGGTAACACTTGGGCCCTGGGGTTGCCCTGGCTGCCAGGTTTGGTGACCGCCTTTTGTTGGTGTATATTCTCAAGACTGACAGCAGCCATTCTGCCAGATAAAATCCAAATCCACGGAATCCTGCAGTTTCTAACTTTTGGCAGGCTCAGAGCCACATTGTTTTATAGTAAACTTTGAAAAAGTGTTTAAGTGGTAAAATACAGCACCATTGGAGACTGAGCGTGTCTGAAGACTTAAGACAGTCAAGCCAGGAGCCCTGGCTGACTTGGAGGTTTCTCAATGAACATTTGAAGCCCCAAACACAGTCAGTCCCTCAGATGCTGGGAGAGGCTAACCTTTGCCTAGGAGTCCTTACACGGAGGATTAATCTGCAGAGGGCATTGCGATTAGCAGAAACACATGCCCCACAGCCCTTTCCAAGTCTCCCTGCGCTGCGACTTTTGGGCAGTGTGTTCACTTTAATAGAACTTGTGATGCCAAGCCAGTTTCTCAGGGTCTCACGCAGAATAAACCAGAAAACCTGTATTTGGCCTTGCAGATGGGAAGGTGGATGACCAGCCTCTTAACCCCCTCCTCGTCTTATTTAGAGAACATCAACGTGGGGCTCTGAATGATTGGCAGAAGGCGAAATAAATGTATTTTGGCAGTGGCCCCAGATATCAGTGATGCATTTGATTCCTCTCTCAATTCAAGGCATGAGTTCTATTCTAAAGGAGCAGAGTGATGGAGAGAAGGTGTCAGGTTCCCCATCTTCTAATGCAGGGAGTAACTTCTGGAAGTCCTTCGAGAGGGGTGATCAGAGTTCCTTGAGGGGGCTCTCATGGCCCGGTGAGCTGCTCCTCTGAAGAGTATGTAGATTTCTGTCTGGTGAAGTTATTCCTACTGGCCGGTTTCACTTCGGGAGTCGCATTTTCTGCAGAGCACATGTCCCTTGGCAGGCAAGCACTCCCTGGCTTGCATTCCCCATGGGGATTGTTCCTTTGCTAGAAATGTCTCCTCGTTCTTCTATGAGATGTGCACATGGACATTTTGGAATGGGTCTGGCTTACTGCAGTTTGTGTTTGCAGTGTGTTTAATTTATTTTATTTCAGGGTATTATGTTGAAAGAGCTCGGGTTTTAGGCTTTCAAAAGCTCAGGTAAACAAGGCTTTATCACTAAGATAAAGTTACTGTCGGACGGTACTTCCCAACATAGGGCTCGACTTCACATTTCCCAAATTTAGTCAGTGGACCTGCTTGTCTTCTAAAAGTACATAGATCTCAAGCCTTGATATTCTCAAAGTGAGACAAATCTGTGTGTTCATGGCTTCTTCCGAAATAGCCCAACTCTTCTTGAACATACAATTTGTATGTTACTTTTTGCTTGCGAAGGAGAGAGATGTTGCGGGGTGAGGTGGTGAATGAGCTGCTTATAATAATATATTTATGTTCCTTGTGATTATTTTTGGCGTGGTTTTGCTGTCTGGGATTCTTTTCTTCCCTTTTTGCTCTGGAGGCAGCATGCAATTTGTCAGGAACTAAGTAGGCTTTTCTTTCCTTTCCAGGTTCTGTGGCCATGGAGATAGTCATGGAAATCAAATTGGGTGGGGAACTAGAGAGGGCACCCCACCCCCTCTTTTCACAAATCTTTTTAGCCTTCTCATACAACCTCATTACATTTTTTTTCTCATTCCTTTTTAATACAAACATTACAATTTGATGAGCCAGAGTGAAGAAAATGCTTCAAGCTCTGAGAGATTCCCAGAGTTTCCTAATAGGACTAAGGAGTAGATTTACTGTATAAATACCTAGGAACCAAAGAGGCTAGGGAAGAGAGGAACTAGCTCCTTTCCTAATTGATTTTATAGTTCGTATTCGTGGATGCTGATTTGAAAGGTGTGTGGTCCTGGGAGTGAGGCAGAACTTTGCTCAGAGCAGTCCCTGTCTAACTGAGGGAGTTCCGAGAGTAGCAACTGACTTCCTTGCTCAGGCAGTGGTATCTTTGATGAGGCTTGATTGTCATCATTGCCCACTTCTGTGTCCCCCCAAAACATAATGCTGATTTTCTAAATTGAGGTTTAGCTATTTGACTCAAATCCAGAACAGAAGGGACCAGTTGCCCCGAGCAGGACTGAGCTGGGTAATTTCTCATTCAGTCGCACGAACTGCGGCAAGTTCATCTGCTCCCTTGAATGTTAAAACTTGTGTTGGGTTCCTCTGGAGCCCTCGCTGGGAGCTTCTGCCGTTAAAAATATAATGGGATCAAAAGGGATGTGGAGCTTTAATTTACCACCTTCACTTTTGAAAACGAATAAATATGAATTATTGTCTTTTCACCTTTTCCTCTGCATAGTGGACTTTTTTTTTTTTCCTGGAGGGACTCAGGAGAGTTATACATTTTTAAAGAAGCAGACTTTTTCCCAGAAAATTTAAAGGGGAATTTTCAGTAGAAAAAGGCAAATGGGCTCGGCGCCTGTGGCTCAACGGGCTAAGGCGCCAGCCACGTACACCTGAGCTGGTGGGTTCGAATCCAGCCCGGGCCCGCCAAACAACAATGGCGGCTGCAACCAAAAATAGCTGGGCGTTGTGGCAGGCGCCTGTAGTCCCAGCTACTTGGGAGGCAGAGGCAAGAGACTCGCTTGAGCCCAGAAATTGGAGGTTGCTGTGAGCTGTGATGCCACAGCACTCTATCCAGGGTGACAGCTTGAGGCTCTGTCTCAAAAAAAAAGAAAAAGGCAAATGTCAGTTTTTGAAGACAGAGATGAGATTACTTCTGGCCTTGATATTTTAAAATTTGCAGGGTTTCTGGATTGACTAAATGATTGTGCCAGGTGTGTCTCCTCTGAGTGACAAGCCCCTCCATACAAGAGTGTGGTTTGACTTTGCCATAGGAACATGTATTATTCCAGAGCGATGTCTTCAGGGAACTACAGATACATTTTTCTGGAAGTCTCAAGATTGAATTTAAAATGAGGGAGGCCAAATACATCCTCAACTGTGGCGTACTTATCATGCTAACGGAGTGGGGTATGATAGTAGAGACTCAGAGGAAGCAAATCCTAGCAGATTCTAACTGTGGAGTCTCTAGGTAACATCTTCGCTCACAAGGCATTCTGCGAAAGTTCCACAATTTAATCAGTGGCCTGTCTTCCCTGGCAATTACAATTTCTTCACAGCAGGTCCAGAAAATTTAGAACTTTTAAATTCATAAATCTGGATTTTGGTGTCTCAGCCTGAACTGTTTTTTTTCTCTACCGTCACTTACATGGGCACTTCTGAAAGATGGAGCGTTGAAGAAGGGTAGGGAGGAAACGGGATCCTGAAGAACTTTTCTTTTGGTTTGTTTGTTTCTTTTTTTTTTTAATTGAATCATAGCTGTGTACATTAGTTCAATCTTTTGAAACGTTGGGCTGATAGATAAAGAAGTTGAAGTTTTAACTGAATGCTATTTGGGGATTTTAGGCAGTAAAGTCCTTCTTCCCTGGGATTACCTTGCCCTTACTCTGCCTTGCCATATCTGGCAGACCTTCTCTTGACTTGGACTGTGGATTATTCTAGATTTTTTTTTCTCTATTATTATGCAATGTCACTTATGTCCTAAAAAGTGTGACCAAGGAACCCTCCAAAACATCAGCTGGAGACCATTAAGGCCGGCCTATCAGGAAAGACTGAAAATTCTGGCACGTCTGACACTTTTCCAGGCTACCAGATTGACAAAGGGAACACAGAACAAGAAGGGGAGATAAGAACAACCTGCTTTTCTGAAGCAGATGCTGTTATGTGTGGCACTGGTCTGTGAGTTTTACTGGAATTCTCTAACTCATTTACTTCCCATAACCACTTTTATCCTTATTTTATAGATAGAGAAATGAAGGCCAGAAAGTTGAAATGACTTAACCAGGGTCAGACAGCAAGAAAGAAACTGAGCTGGAATTGGAACTAGGTGGTTTGGCACCACACTTTTCTTCCTACACACTTCCCTATAGTGCAGAAGCGTAAGATAAAGCTCGATGCCCTATTCACGTTGGTGCTGTTGTTAGTAATAAATATTACAGAATTACAATGGGTGTCTCATGGGCTCAGAGAGGCTGCTGTCATATTTCTTGTTGAAACAGTGTATTGACCAGGGGCTACCCTGTTTTGGGTGATCCGGATCTCTGGGGGAAATAAGTTCCTCCTGTGTCACAGTGAAGCTGAAACTCACAAGTGTCATTTAAGAGTCTCTCCAACTAGAGGACATGGCATTTACTCAAACTGGAGATCTTGAAAGCTGATAATCAGGCCTGATTCTATATGCAGTCATTCCAAGTTTAGACAAAAAAACAGGGGACAGAGGGAAGAGGTTGGGAAGTTTCAGATCAGTTGCTTATAAACAAGCCACAACTCTTCTTTACAGAGGCACAGGTTTCTCCCGAAAGCCATTCTGGATTTTGCTGTCCTTTTCCTTTCTAGTAGTTGAGTAGCACAAGGCATTGGACCTTATTATTCATAAAGAGAACTTGGAGTTAGCGTTAATTTGAAGACTCAGACTCTCTCAAAAGTAAAATAATGTCTGACATCATTGAGTCTTTCTCCAATTTTGCCAGCAAACTATCTACCAGGTGATTTGCAAAATGCTAGCTTTGGAAACAACTCCGTGCCCCTTGGTTACCCATTGCTTAATGCCTGTTTGATGTTGACTGTACTGAGTTATCTCCAAGTGTTAGGCAACTTTCGCTTTTTGTTTGATGTTCCAGATTAGGTCTCTCCCGCCTTCCCTCTGCCCTGACTCCTTTCTGCCAGGTAAATGGGCCTTGGAGGGGACTCGGGAGAGTCCGCCTGACAACTTCCCTGCTCCTGGAAATCACACTGCTTCCTGTGGGGGTATTTCACTCTGTGAATAGCAGCAGTCAGGGACTTGTTAGTGGTCAGCAAAGAAAACCAGCCCAGAAACGCTCCCTGGCCGAGTGTGCTTCTCTCCGTGTAAATGGAGGCTTTATATGTGTGTAAGTAGAGCAAGAAGGGATAGGTGACATGTTTGTGCAGAGACCTCCTTAAAGTCTCGCGGGATTAGTTTACTATTATTTTGTGTTAAACTAAAAAAAATCTTTTGATCTCAATTTAGCTGCTAATCAATGATCCAGCTTCCCAGTACTTACAGGGTCCAACCTCTGAGGTCAAGGACCACACAGGGAAGGTGTCAGGGAAAAGGCACAGACTTGCTTTATTCCTTTGGCATACCTCAACACTCGAAACGTCTGAGCGAGGTCTTCCACGTCGAGCTGATGCCTTGTAGATGTCTCGTCTTGCCCACGTCTTCTTTCTCATACTTGAAGGCCCAGGACTCCTCCGCCCTCCTGTATTTCGACTAAGGTCTTACTTTGATAAGGGAGAGTCTAGTAATGGCCCTATTAGCCAGGTTGTTTCCAGAATCAGAAGTCACTTGGATAAAAAAATAACTGAAAAGAAAGGCAAATATAGCTCTTTATAAATAATTTTGACTTGATTGCTTACTAACAATGTTCTATTTGGTTTTGTAACTCCTCTGAGCTCTGCTTTCCTCATCTATAAAATGAAGAGGTGTAACTTGTAGAGATTTTGGTAAATAGTAGGTACTCGATAAACAGGATCACTTCCTAATGCTATCAGGGTTGGGCACTCTGGGAACAGAGTTTTGAGTTTATGTCTGAACTCCTGTTTTCTTTTGTCCATCTTTATCGTACATCGACTATGCTCCGACACTCTCTATTCTTTGTGGTGTAGTGTCCCCCAAATTTCAAATACCGGACAGAATGCATGTGGCCCTGTGTGGAGTGCTCTTTTTGTAATGAGTGCAGATTTATCTACTGTGATTTGAGAAAATTAAAACAGAGAAAAACTAAACTATAGCTTCTTTTTTCCTTTGTATCCTTTTGGTCAACATCCTAGACAAAGGGGGCAAAACTCCTGCGTGTAACATGTGCTTTGTTGTTAAAGGGAAGTCCTCTGGACAATATTATATTTAACACAAAATGATAGTAAACTAATCTAATATGTCATTAGAAGTCATAACACCTGTTTTCTTGGGCAATATAGTAAATGAGCTTCAGAACAGAAGATAGCTCACTTGGAAATTCAACTTACAGGCTTAGGCGTGAAAGAAAATCATTTTAAGGTGGATCCAGTGAAACTTTTCTAGACAAGTCAACATCAAGGGCAGATTAGGATTTAGAATTTGGTCCTCAAAACAATCCATGTTGTCAGAGTGTTTTAGGGTGTCTGGTTAGCAGCCTCTGTGGTTTGCCTCTTTCCCACTGTAGGTTGACAAAAGAGCATATTTCAAACTGACCTCCAGTAAGCCTCATAATATGTCAGGTTGGTTTTTTGTGTCTGGAATTTAGTTTTGTTTTTAAGTTGGGAACTGCATAAGTTCTTTTAATGAAGAACCTATTCCTATTCTGGGACTCTTCCTTAAGAAGAAAATATAAATGTCATTAGATGTCATAACACCTGTTTTCTTGGGCAAACTCTTTTTCTCAGTACTATAGCCACAGTGGCATGATCATTTTCAGTCCTTATGACAGGGGACAGACGTCTGACTTATTGCTGACCTGCTCTTTCAGTTTTTATTTCTTGGAGTGAAGGGTCATTCTAGTTTTAACATGCTGTTTTTCTTTGCATCCTCTTCTTCAGAAGGGAGTGGTACCTTGTGAGTTCGGGAATAGGAGGGGTGTGGGGAGTCATCAGGAAAAAGGGGCTCCTTAATTGTCATCCTTCCTCGAGACTCTGCCCATCCTAACCCTTTCATGACAAGCCTTTTCTCCCAGTGCTGTTATCATTGCAAGTCTGAGGATAAACACACAGGTTCCCTAGGCCACCACATGCTTCGGTGCCTGTGTATCGGGAAGGGACTGGCCTTTCCTGAGCTGTGAGTGGGATCCTGATGGACAAGCCACCTATTCTGTGGGACAGTGGCAGTATCTCTTTCCTCTCTTAAGTCTTCTAAGGTTCTTTCCTAGGGACTGAGCTGGGGGCTGAAGACCTGCTACTAATGAGTAGCTATCAGCTTTGGGGTTTAAATTCTTATTAGCTTAGTATATTACCAATAGTTTCCCAGGGCTGCAGTAACAAAGTGCCACACACTGGTGGCTTAAGCAAAAGAAATTTGTTCTTCTCACGGTTTTGGAGGCTGGAAGTCAAAAGAAGGTGCTGGAGGGGCTGATTACTTCTGGGGGTGACACAGCACATGTTCTGTGACTCCCTGCTAGCATCAGGTGGCTTCCTGGCAGGCTTTGTCTTTCCTTGGCTTGTGGCAGCGTCACTCAAGCATTCCTGTGGTGTTCTCCCTGTGCTTGTGTCTCTGGGCCCAATTTTCTCCCTTTTGTAGGGACGGCAGTCATATGAGATGAGGGGCCCCCTTCATGCAATGTGACCTCATCTTAACTAATTACATGTGCCATGAGCCTATTCCAAATAAGGTCACATTCTGAGGTACGGTTTAAGACTCCAGCCAATGAATTTGGAGGGGGATACAATTCAATGCATAACATCCAAATTAGTGTTATTTTCTTTTGGGTATTTTCCGTGTACCAATATATTTCTTCCTACTTGACCAATTACAAAATAATAATAATAATAATAATAAAAAGCAGTGAGAATTTTTTTTCTAAATGGCAGTACAGATGTGAAATGGAGTGCTATATCTACTAAGTATCATGACCACCATTTAATGCTTGATTGTAAAAAGTTACAAAATAGTTATCTGCTTAGGAAAACGGTTTACGTTTTAAGTATGTAGAGAGGTTATTAATCTTATCTCTTTCCCATGCTCAGTTCTACCCATAAAGGAAAGTCATATGATCTACCTAGTGGTTATTTTTCCACCACTTTACTCAGGCTTTTGCAAACATATTCAAATATATAAACATATAGTTAGGTTTTTCTTCATGTATCTAAATAATATAATCATACAATATCTACATACCACTCTGCCTCTTACCCCCCACCCCCATGTTACAGTGTTTTATGGGTATCTTTCTGGTCAATATACATAGCTCCAATTCATTCTACTTAGTACCTGCATAGTCTTTTGTGGTGGAGCTGGACTGTAATATGTTTAATGACCCTCCTATGAGGGGGTATCTGGGTTATATTCATGTTCATGTTCTTTTGTTTTTACCCTGTACATAATACTGTTACAAGTTTTTGTGCATAGCACTAATTATTTGTGCTTGTATTACTTTGGCCTGAACAGCTAAAACTGGAATGGCCGAGTCAAAGAGCATGCTTGTTTTAAATTTCAGTAGCTGTCAGTAAGGGCCTTCCTTGAGAGTTCTACTTTCTGATCAAAAATTTAGGTGGGTACAATGTAGGGGTGTGTGGCACATCTTTTGGGTACTGGACATAACTATAAGATTACCTAACAAATTCATATATTGTGACTTGATTGTTTGCACCCTCGTATTAACCTGAAGTAAAAAAAAAAAAAAATAAAATGTAAAAAAAAATTTTTATGTGATTTTGACAAAGGGGCAAAGAAGATAGTTCACTGGTGTCTTAGTTTGCCTGGGTTGCCAAACTCGGTAGCGTGTATAAACAACAGAAACTTGTTTCTCATAGCTCTAGAAGCTTGAAGTCTAAGATCAAGGTGTGGGCAGATTCAACTGCTGGTGAGGGCCTGGTCCCTGGTTGATAGAAATGGCACATCTTATGGCCAGGCACAGTGGCTCATGCCTGTAATCCTAGCACTCCTGGAGGCCAAGGTAGGTGGGTCATTTGAGCTCAGGAGTTTGAGACTATCTTCAGTGAGAGTAAGACCCTGTCTCTACTAAAAAAACAAAAACAAAAACAAAAAACAAAAAAAAATACAGAAAAACTAGCTGGGCATTGTAGTAGGAACCTATAGTCCCAGCTACTTGGGAGGCTGAGGCAAGAGGATTGCATGAGCCCAAGAGTATGAGGTTGCTCTGAGCTATGATGACACCATGGTACTCTACCCAGGGTGACAGAATGAGACTTTGTCTCAAAAAATAAAAAAAGAAAAAAGAAAGAAGAGAAACGGTTCCTTCTTGCTGTGTCCTTATAGTGTAAGGGGTAGATGAGCTTCCTTATGCTTAGTTTATAGGGGAACTAACACCATTCATGGAGGGCTCACTCTCATGACCTTATCACCTCCTGAAGAGTCAACCTCCTCATACCACCATCTTGGAGAGTTAGGATTTCAACGTATGAATTTGAAATTCATACATATCCAGGGGGAGTAAATATTCAGACCATAGCAAGTGGAGAAAGGGTAATAGTTTCTTAAACAAATGATGTTGGAACAATTGAATATTTATATGCAAAACAGCAGCAACAATATCAGCAACCCCAAATATTTCAATCCACACCTCTTTCTAAACACCAAAATTAACGTAAATGGATTCTTGACCTAAATACAGAGGGTGCCAAAAAATGTATACACATATTAAGAAAGGAAAATAATCTGTATTAAAATTGTAATACCCAATATGTACTGATAACAAAAGATGAGTGGAAGTCATGTTTGGGTACCTGTTATGGTTGCAGAAGTCAAAGATGACTTGAATATTACAATTTTAATAGATTTTTTTTTCTTTCTTTAAAATGTCTATTTATTTTTTGGCACCCCCTGTTTATAACCTAAATGTCTAAAACTTCTAGACAAGAACAAAAACGAATATTTATAGCTTTGTGTACATCTTTAAAACATTACTGCAGTCGAGATAGTGAACATATTCATCACATCCGAAAGTTTATTTGGGTCGGGCACAGATATCTTATAACAATGAAAAGAACACAATCAGTAGAGAAAAAAATTAGACTTCATCAAAATGAAAAACGTGTGCTTTTGTAATGATATGAGAATGAGAAAATTCAAGACACAGGGTTGGGGAAAATCATCTTGCCAATTATATATGTAGTAAAGAACTTGAATCCAGGATATATAAAGAACCTGTTAAAACTCAATAATAAGATAAAAAACTCAATTAAAAAAAACAGGCAAATGATTTGAGCAAAGAAGATATAGGAATGGCAAATAAGCACATGAAAAGATGTTTAATATTACTAGTCACTAGAGAAATGCAAATTAAAGCCATAATGAGATGTATCACTGCACAACTATTAGAATAGCTAAGATGAGAAAGACTATGATAATGGTAAGTGTTGGTGAGGGTGTGGAGGAACTGAAACTCTCATCTACTGTTGAAGGGAAGGGAAAATGACTGAATGCAGGGTAGTAATTGCTTGTAGATGTACTGGAGGGAGGGAGTAGGAAGAGGCTTGATGGAAGTTGGAGTATGATGGGTATGTTCAACATCTTGCTTATGGTTGTGGTTTCATGGGTTTATACATGTGTGAAAACATATCAAATTGTGTAGTTTATTATGTTAACTAGACCTCTATAAAGCTGTTAAATAATGCATATGTGAAATACTCATTATATGCCAGGTACAGTGCTAGATGTTGGGAGAAGGAACTAATAAATAGTGCCCTTACTCGTGAGAATTCTTTGTAGCATTCATTTTCTTTTAACTAGGAATTGAAATTCTAACCCAGAATATGAATAATGAACTCTATAACTTTTCTTAGAGTTCTCTTTTCTCCTTTTAAAACATTTCTTTATTTAGTTCTTGAAATGATGTTTTTCATCCATCTCGTTTTGCCTAACGATCTTTATGAAACCAGTGCTTGAGCAAGAGGACAAATCTAAAACAAGGGGTGAAGTTCATGTTGGCACCTTGTTGATCCTTCCTTATCCTGGAGGGCCTTGTTTCTCATTCATGCTCCCAGTTTGTACATTTCTCACCTCTCTCTAACATGTTGATTTTCTAGCTGACCATCCTAGACTGGCTCAGTCTCCACCCATTTTTTTTTCAGCTCTGTATCCCCAGTGCCCAGCCCCCAGGAGACTCTGGAGATATTGCTATAGAGAGGATGAATTTCTGGGATGGTGGCCCTCTGACCGGCTGGTTATTCTTCCTTCCGTGACAGCACAGAGGGAATACATTATATAAATCCATTACTGGGTTTTAGTTGTGAAGCAAAGTAATGTGCCTAGCAGATGTGGGGCCTGGTTCATTGTGAAACAAGTGTTTTTCTCAGGGATGGCAACTAGAAAAATTGGACAGGAAGGAACTTTACCAATGGTCACTGACCCTTCAGTAAAGGAGTTTTGGGAAACATTCACAAAAACGACTTTGATATTGTGGTTTAAAAATGCTTTTCTCCTCAAGGAGGAAAATTTAAGGCATTCAGTTCAGCCTCATTTAAGGTCAAGGCCAAGCAATGTAAGACTTTGTTCAGTGCATATGTGAAGAGGCCGTGGCATATTGTCCAATCTGGGGTTCTGTCGTGGTGATGGCTGTGATTCCCAGGACCAGGGGACATGTACCAAGAGGTCTTCATAAGTGGCCTTTATAAGACAGCAAGTAAAATGACAAACTTCTGCTCCTAACTGTATTTACTTTGAGGGTGAAAGAAAGAAGTGAAATAGATTGATGTGATGGACAGCAGGGGGACAAGAAATCCAGGAAGAATGAACATTGGGGTGTCGAGGAGGAAAAGATGTCCATACAGAGAAAGAGGACGAAATGCAAGGGTGCAGAAGTTCATAAAAGCAGTTAGCGTCATCCCTGGGACATACGTGTGCGCCACAAGAGTGAGCTCTCACATATTAAATGCAGCTGTGGCTATTCATATGTTATTACTTTGAGCGGAGTCGTCACATGGTAACACCTGCTGAGGTGCTGAATGCGTTGGAGGGTTATCTGGTTCTGTTGAGAAAACAATGTCCTTCAAATGAAGAGTCTGGAAACCTTGAGGGATAATTTGAGCAGATGCAGAGCTCATAGGGGTAAGGCAGTTTGGGGCAAAGGGGGAGGAATGAGAATGTTTCTTTAGGTTGCAAGTCAGGCCGCCCGTAACCCATGCAGACTATTGAATAGTGGGAAGACCATGATTTTTTTTTTTTTGGTTGTTGTTATTTTGTTTTGTTTGGGATGGGATCTTACTCTAGCTCAGGCTAGTCTTGAACCCCGGCCTCAAGCAGTCCTGCCTCAAGTACTTGGATTATAGTCATGAGCCACTGCGCCTGGCTGGTTTTTTTTTAAATGTGACACCCATAGATAAAAATCTTGGTTGCTTCACTTACTGGGGCCGCTGATTTATGTTTTGTATTTGTATTTTCCTACTTTGCCAATGGGGATAGTAACATTTAGCTCTTGGGTTTTGCGTTCATTGAGATAGGGACTACAGAGGTTAGCATGGTCTCTGGCATGTCTTTGGGAGTTGTTAATATGACTTTCCCCCTCTTATTTCCAATCCCAGGGTAAACTAGGAATAAAAGCACAGAACTTTATTGCTGAATGGGTGATAAAGATTGGCATTTCCCAAAGTGTGTTCCGTGAGTTCAGCAAGTTGCTCATCCGAGCCTTGTCACAAAGAGTTCAGTCCTTGAGTAATTTTGGAAAGCCTTGGGTGAAACACAGTGAGTCTGATTTCTCAGTGCAGAACTTCTTATAGCCTTGAAATTCTAGTGCTCTGGGGTGTCCCAGTGACAGGAGAAGACAGTCCTAGCTCCTCTGTCAACACGTGTTTCACTACCCAGGGCTCTTCAGTACAGAACTTGAGTTCCTTTGACTTAACAAATGATGGGGCTGAGGTTTGGCTCCAGCTTGCAGAAATATTTCCTTTGGCTCCTTCAGCATATATAAAAACTTTACAAATTAGTTTCCAGGATTTAAAAATTAGAAGAATTTATAAGAATATCTAGATTTCTTGGTTCTTTTGCAAAAATGGGAGGGTCAGCCCATAGAGGGCCTGGATTTTCATCTGATGACAGTCGGGCAGCTGCTGTCCTGTTTGGAAGGCATGTGACCTCCAGCTTTCCCTGGGCCTTGCTGGGCACGTCTCAGTGATTCACTCAGCCCGCTGGGCCCTGTGGGAGTTCAGCAATTTCATTTGGACAAGGAGAAAGCTGAATTCCCATTTCACCTGGCGTTGGAATCAGGACCAAGTCCTTGGTCTTTTGACTCTGAAAGGTCGAGGTGATAACTAATTTTGTAACTGAGTTTATTGATTTTGTACCATTCAAATCAGGTGCCAGTTCCCCTCCCTTTCCTGGAGCTTCGTGACGGAGTCCATGTGATTGGAGTGGGGGGCGCTGTCAGACCTTCTTTTCTGGGCAGACTGATGCACGGCACTAGAAGTGTTGCTGCTCATCCCATTTTCTAATCTAGAGCATCTGGGAGGGATTCCAAGCACAAGTGGGAGGCTTCTACTTTTAACGAAAGGCAGAGATCACTGTCTCCTCCATCTCCCACGCCAGGCAACTAGAACTTCTCATTGTTACGGTATTGACTAATTTAGGGTATTTTTACTGCCAAATATTGGAACCGATTACTTGCCAAAAGGGGGGAAGTTTAGAGGATGGAAAATACTTTTTAATTTAATGGATTTGAACATATTCCTCACAGATTGTCAGTCAATGAACCATTCAAAGCCTGTTGCAGAAAACCCAACTGAAAGATAGCCATGACACTGCTAATACCTTTATATTTAGAGAACCTCCTTTCCCCCACAAGTACCCAAAGCACTTTGCAGACATTTTCTGATCCTTCTGGAGCGGATCTGCTACTGCCTCCACTTACCTTTCCCAGATGTGTCTTCATTCTACTTAATGTTGCCTGTTTCCTGCATGGTTATGGGATTCTGGTTATTTTTAGTATTAAAAGTAACTTGGAATTCATCAAACAATGAATTCGACCTCCTACCTTCCACCCATCTACTTGGGTCATGAAAGAGCAGATGCTGTGTGCATCCTGGTTCCTAACGAGGTTTCCATCAACCCTCTGAGTTGGATGAGCTGGTTTATCATACATTTGAAACAGTTGCCTTTTATTCCTCCATCTGCCCCCTTTGAATAAAAGGTGAACTTTATAGGGCGGCGCCTGTGGCTCAGCGAGTAGGGCGCCAGCCTCATATACCGAGGGCTGCGGGTTCAAACCCAGCCCCGGCCAAACTGCATCAAAAATTAGCCGGGTGCTGTGGCGGGTGCCTATAGTTCCAGCTACTCGGGAGGCTGAGGCAAGAGAATCACTTAAGCCCAAGAGCTGGAGGTGCTGTGAGCTGCAACTCCACAGCACTCTACTGAGGGCTTTAGAGTGAGACTCTGTCTCTACAAAAAAAAAAAAAAAATAGGTGAACTTTATAGATAACTATGCTAAAATGTTTGTACACCCTAATCCAGGGGTGTCAAATCTTTTTTTTTTTTTTACCTGTTGCTTATTGGAAGAATAAGAGTTGTCTTAGGCCACACTTTAAATAGAATAAGAGTTGTCTTAGGCCACACATTAAATACACAGATTAAAAAAAAAAAGTCTGTGCATATGTTTTTGTGATATGTGATACCCTAGATAATAAAAAAAGTCCTCACAAAATTAGCATGTGGTCTGTAGTGGGACACCCCTGCAAATTAGACTTGAGATTTAGGACACACTCTGTCTCTCATTTAATACTTTTTTCCTGAAGGACCTTTTAAAACCAGAAATTCATCTAAAATAATTTCTGTTGCACAAACTTATTTCTGTAGTAGCAAAAAAAAAGGAATCATGCTGCTCCCAGAATACAGACGCCCTGGCCAATCTACAAACTCACAAAATGCAAATATACATTAGACCTCTATATATTGATAGTTCTGAAAAGATTAGCTTTTGCTTAGTAAAGGGAAAAAATCAAACGCTATTTCAGTAGTTTTAAATAAATGATAAAAATATCCATTAAAGTATTGAAATAAGACCACCACAAACCCCCTCAAATACAAGTTATATAATGAAGGGAGGGATTTAGGTGTGTTTGAAAATATAGATTCCGGTTGTTACAGAGTGTAACTTTTAGTTTAGAGCTTCCCGGCAGCCCCAGTGAGAAGAGAAACGTGATGAGTTACTTAGCCCTCATTACCTAATGGAAGAATGTACATCAGCTATCTGGAGCACCAAACTTTTTTTCCGACTTGAAGACCCTGGAATTTATCCTGTGCCTCTTTATATGGGGTATTGTAACTTAGACTATTGCATAATAGCTTTGGTTGTTGTTTTTGCCAAAGTTGTCCTAGAAGTTGAACAAATAAACAATTCAATAGGAATGCTAAGATTGTTTATGTAGAAAGTAGACATCTGTGGTTTTCTTTTTTTCTGCTCAGCTTCCTTTCCCATCTTCTAGTAGCAACACCCTAATTTTGCTTTGGGAAACTATTCTTCTTCCATTCCAGTGGGGAGATTCGATTCAGTTTTGGGTGTAGTGTCTGCTAATCAATGTGCTGTCTTTCAGCCATGGAGCCAGTGTGCAGCCCAAAGTAGATTAATTAGATACTTTCCCCTGGAGTCCTGAGCAGGGTGACAAAGAGGCTGAACGTACCCAGAGCTGCTGATCCTGTCGACCATTTTCTGAAGACAGTCTATGTTGCTTCTGCATAGACTCGGGAGATGCTCTGTCCCTCTCCTTTCATACCTTGGTCCTTTTACCCTCCCTTTAACATAGTGTCATGCCAATAATTTTTTTTTTCTTCTTAAGTGAACCAGAGCTGGTATCTTTCGCTTGCAACCACCGGATTCTGATATACAGGTAGAATTTTCCTTGAACCCAGAGATGATGTGTGGAGGAAAGCATACTGAAAGTGGGGGGCACTCGACTGGCACAAAACGTACAGAACACCAAGGCTTGTACGAAAGGTCTTTATTGGCAGGGGAAGCTGCAGAGCAGCATTAAGGAGGAGGGGGAAGAGAGAGAGAAACGGGGGAAGAGAGGAGAGGAGACAGAGAAGGGGGAAGAGAGAGAGAGAGAGAGAGAACAGGAGAGGAGAAGAGACACACACGGGGGGATGGGAGAGAAGAGAGAGAGCGAGCAAAAGACAAGGGCATCTGATACAGTCTCGGTTAGGGGAGGTGTCGGGATAGTGGAACAGCCAATAAGGTGTTACTGCTCTGGTGAGACGAGCTGTAGGGGGCGGGCCATAAGTTTGAGCTTTTCAGTGGATAATCCGGATATACAAAGTTGTGCAATTATCTAACACATGCAACTGGGGAAAAGTAAGGAAGCCCTGCTTAGACTCTCTGAGACACCAGAAACCCAAGGATGCACATGCGTCCTTACACATGGTTACACTTCCCTTGTGAAAAGTGTGTCTGCTTAACTGGAGATGGAATAAATGTTGCAATTTTCTTTTTATTTGGAATTTCTCCTATGTACACATCTTCACTCCTTTAAATGACTTAAAGCAAAGATAATCCTAATTTTACCATAACCCTGGCCCACAGCTTCCATGTTCTGGCCCGTGTTTGGAGAAAGATCTTTGTCCCTGTTGTTTATAAGGGTGTAGCCCAGCTATTGGCATCTGCTATAAATCTGAAGGTTTTTATAGCTTGGATGTCACTCTCACCTTCCTGGCCAAATCTCTGCACTGGAAAAGCAAAGTGTCATTTTAAGTAATGATGCTTTTACTGCATCCAAAACAAATAAAGCAATTTTAGTACACATTATAAAATGAATTCGTCTTATCTTTGGGCCTGAAGTGGAAAGGGTGTCAGGGATACAAACAGCTGTTGTGGCCAAAACAACCAAAAAGGCATTGTCTCAGGCTGTCTGAGCTTCCTTTCTCCAGAAACATTTGCAGTTGTTGGTTAAGAATGTGAATGGCTCTGTTAAGTTCACTCTAGGACAATGTGGATTCTCTAGTCCAGAAAGTTAAATACCTCCAGTTTTGGCAGTCCTGACCTGCTGGGTAGAGAATGTAGTTCCCCAGTCTTCAAGACCTGCTTTGCTACTTTGATTTAACACCAGGCGGAAATCTTCACAACAAAGCCCTCTGAATCGAGGAAAGTTCATCTGGCATTAGTTAGTTTGGCATCCCCGCCCCCTTCCCCACCCACCTCCTTGTCTTTTCTCTAGAGCCTCCATGCTTTGGAGAAAATGAATGGCTTTGCAAAAGTGTAAATTTGGGGAAATGTTGTGCAACCAAAGAAAATTCAAATGAGTATTTCTCTTGTGGAAATCCTCTTGGGGAAATTGTATTTAGATATTCAGGTATAGAGTACAGCCAATGTCTGTTTCAGCAAGTTGACAGACCGAATGCTACAGCTCGGTGGTTTTCTGGAAGCAAGGCAATCTAGGGAATGAAGAATACAGAGTTAAAAAAAAACTCCCCTAATTTATGTTTCCCTCTCTCTGCTGTGTCAGTGGTAAACAGCACAGACTCAGTGCTGATCTCGTCTCTCCTTGGCCCAGAGAATTGGCGTTTTTCTCCATAACATAATTCAATGCCCTTGTCCAACAGGGCCTGACCCGTGAGTTACATTTGCTCTGAACTGGAGAGGGTGTGTGCTGGCAGGTACCTGGGAGCAGAGCAGGCATTCAGTGCAAACTTGGAGGGCATCTTTGGGAAATAGACATTGATTTGCATTTAAGGGATTCCAACCTTCCAGGTAAGGTGGAACTGCTCTTTGCCTTAAGACCAATCTGTGCCTCCTCACTACGCCCTACTTTCTCCCTTTTGTCCTCTTTCTTTCCCAGCAATTAATGAGAGTGAGGTTCTTTCCATTTCTGAGTTTCTTCGAATTCTCTTGCCAGCTGCTGAGTCTTTTAGACATTTTTTAATGGTTTTTCCCAAGGGGTGATCACCATCTTCCTTTCTCAGTGGGTTGGAAGTTACAGATGAATGGAACAAAAGCAAATTTGGCTATTGTTTCAAGCTGGTTTTTTTCGTTCATTTCTTTTCTTTCTTTCCTCTTTGGCTTATGATAAAAGGGCATTATCCTTATATTAGATGGTCCTCAAAACTCATTTCTTGGGTTATACATGAAGAGAACAAATGGATTTGTTTTGATATGAGGACTGGAAGAAATCAAGAATAGTGCTGATTTCTTGTCAAATGCACCGAAAGTCTGTCTTGGAACTTCCCAGATGCCTGCCTTGGTTCAATGAAGGAACTGATGTTATTTATTTCAATCATTGGCCCCTTTGTAGAAAATCTAACTTTCATTTGAAGCTGTTTATGCTGCTAGTAAATAAGAAAATGTGTGATAGAGAAAATTATTTTTCCTCCCTTGAATTTATTTGGGCATATGAAACTCAGGGGAATTTTATGTACTGTAACAATTTCATAAGTGTTAACTGTTTTTAAAAAACACATTACAAATGTGAGTTGAAGCCGGCTTTAGAAATTAAAAACTCAGTTAAGGTTGGCAAAGCAAAGGGTGACATCATGGCTACGTTAGAGCTTACACCTTTGGAGATTTGGGGTAGAATACTGACAATGGAACCTCAACCAAAATTCTCGGGTTACCTGCATTGATTAGTAAATGCTTCACCAATGGCTCTCAGAACTCAAGAGGGTCGTGGGACTATTTTAAGCTCTCTGTTCACCTTCCACGCAGTACACATTTCCCAAAGACTGAAAAAATAGGAATTGCCTTACAAATATGTCAACTACTTTTGAAATCTTGGGTACTTTATTAAGAGACATATTTATTTGAAATCATTGTTGGTTCATAGTGGCTTTCACACTTCAGGCATATTTTCATTTAGTGAGCTCCAACAGACTATGTGTGTGGACAATATTTTGGATTTTAAAAGGATCATGATCCTTGAAAGAGTTGGGCACGATCAGATTAATCAATGCAGACCACAGTGTGGTAAAAATACTCTGACTCCGGGTAAGATGTGTCCCGACGCCGCTTTACACCTTTATTTCTCACAGGCTTTACTTTCAACACATGTTTCTTAATCTTTTGTTTTTGGCTGAGGAGACGAAGTAGGTTCTAAGGGAGATATAAAGACATGGTCTCTGTGCTCAGGAAGGTTTCACTTAGCGAAATGAGAAGTACGCTGTGGTTATCCTGGAGGTAATTTCCATCCTAAGACTCTGTGAAAGGCAAAAATGAGGGTCTTCGTAATCATTCCCTTTTTATTAGGAAAACAAAAGCTTTCCTTCAAGTCCTACCCAGGAGGATACTGAGATCTCACGGATGAGGATGGTGGCCCGTGCCATGTGTGTGTATTTCTTCGGGAGAGCCAACCAAATACAACTGGGCACATTTTTGCTCTCAAACAACTCAGGGTTCACTTAGGTCAGTGGGAAAACTGGCAGGCAACAGTCTACCCATCACTATTGCAGGTGCTGAATTAAAAATAATAGTGGATGTGGAAAGAGACAGTATCACCAGATTCCATGAGTGTCTTTATTTGTCTGAGAACCTTTGTGCTTTCTCCCTGTGGTGGGCTCAGTAACACTGAGATTCACACAGTCCTCTGATTTGAACAGTTAGCCGATAGCGGATCTGGTTGGTATCAGGTGGTCCTCTAGCCCATCTTTACATGAGAGCATTTTGTCCAATGACGTGAATTGAAAATTGCTAAGAGTCCTGAGAAAGAAAGACTTCTTTGTGATAAAAAATAGTCACATCTGAGTGCTCAGAAGTTTAGAAATCTTAGGTTTGTTTGGACAGATGCTGTTTGACTAACTTTTTATTTGGGAAACCATCATTCCCTTTATACCTCTTTTCCTTTTCTTTTCTTTTCTTTTTCTTCAGTCTTTTGCACACTGGCTGTGAGCAGATTGTATGGAAGAAGGCCAAATGAATTAAAATATTAGTGATTAGATGGAGCCCTCCCTTCCCCCTTCTGTGGTTAGTATTTGTAGAGAAGTTCCTTTGTCAAAGGCTGCAGAGTTGCCCTGATGATTTGGTTCAACTTCATAAACCATGTTCTTTGCTTCTCTCCAGATCCTTCCATACACCCCAGACCATGTTCCCCACTGTGTGCTGTGATGCCTGCTGCTTCTGCTAATGTTTTTCTACTTTGAAATACCCTTTTCCACGACCACCCTGCTCTGCCTGGGGCATCACCCTTCTTCTGCCGAAGTCTTTGCTGCTGTCCATTCGCAATGAGTCATCCTTTCTGTGTGTCTGCAGTTTGTTCTTCTAAGTTATACCACTGATCCCATCCTGGCTTTTACTTTAATTACAATTATATGTGGACTTTCATTTCTCTGGAGCATACAGGGTGAGGGCTGAGCCTTTGGTTATCATTGACTGTCCCTCTGTACCTGGTGTAATTCTAGGAATAGAAGGCGAGTTTTATTAGCCTCTTTACATGGTGCCTCAGTAAACTAATGATATAAAACATAACTCATTTTTGGCCATTTCTGTAGAAGGAATGAGGAGAGGTAAAATGGCTTAATGGGGATACTCTACAAAGAGTAGATTTCAAGTTTTGCACTGAGACGGAGATAAACTTTTACTTTTTTATTTTTATTTTTGAGACACAGTCATGCTCTGTTAGTCTGATCTACAGTGCATTGGTCACTGCAACCCCAAACTCCTGGGCTTAAGCAATCCTCATGCCTCGGCCTCCCAAAATGCTAGGATTACACGTGTGAGCCAGCACACTCAGGCCCGTATTTATCTTTAGAGCCAGCTCTTAATGGGGAAAGCACATAATTCTGTCTGCCTATATTAAGCTCTGAAATGTGTCCTGGATTTCCTTGAGTTTTAAATAAAAATATTAAGTATTTCATTTAGATTGTACCCAAGTTATTGCCTGCTTACTATTAGGGGACGTTATCTTTGTTAGGTTTGATTTCAGGAATGAAAGAAATGTGATATTTGAGTTTGAGTTATTCATAATAGATGGCAACTAACTAAAAGTATAAAATTGAACTTTCTTGTGTAGTAAAAGCTTCCTTCTGGTGAGCTTCTAGACTGGGCAGGAATTTCTAGGCTGCTTTTCTTTGTATAAGATTAAATGAGTTGCCATCTAGCATCATCAAGAAACAGAGAGATCTCCAGGATTCCTAAGTAGGGAAGTGCTCAGAAGAAAAAAAAAAGGCATCAGTTCACCAAGACACAGGAGCCAGCTTGGCTTTTATTGGTCAAATATGGCATAGCTCAAAATAAATCATAAATGTTACAGATGGCAGTCCATTGAATAAGAGTCTATGAGTTCAGACTAGCATAAACTTATTTAAACAAATAAACAAACAAACAAAAAAATAAGTAGATGAGAAAGTGAAGCTTTTCTTTACCGTAAGACCTTAGCTTCTAAATAAAGCAGGAATGACAGAGTTAGAAAATCACCATTTTGCAATCATCATAGTAATAATTGATCCAAGCAATTATTAGTGAATCATTAGTGAATAGCAGACCTGCTGTGTGAGTGTTTGACGTGGAATAGGCTGTTTACAGAATCTCAAACTATCTCCCCACAAGTTATGAGTCAACAAAAGGAAAATAGTAACCTTTCCCAGTGGGGAGGTCAGGTGGACTTCACATTAGACAGATGATCAAAGTTGGCATCACCCATAATGGGGAAAATCACAAACATATGCTGCTGATGTGAGATACTGAGGATTCCTGCCCCAGGAGCATGTATTCTGCAAAACAGCTGGCTCATGGTCTTTAAAAGCATCAATACCATGAAAGACAAAGTAAGGCTGGGAAACTGTTGCAGATTAAATAGACATGATGCCCAAATACAGTTGAGGGTTATGAGTCAGATCCCGGGTGAGGATTACAATGTCTACAGAGAACTTCATTGAGTTAGTTGGTGGTGTATAATTTTACTATGGTTATGCAAGAGAATCTTCTTGTTCTTAGGAAACAAATACTGAATTCTTTAGAAGTGAAGGGCAGTGATGTCTGTATCTTACTCTCAAATGCAAGTGGGAGGAGGGGAAGAAAAGGGAAGGAAGAGGGAGGTGAAGGAGAAGCGAGGAAAGGGAGAAAGTGAATGAATGAGAATGAGAATGCCTTTTCAAGTAAATGGGACAGAGTGTTGACGGTTGGTAGATTTGATGAAACTGTAACTGCTCTCCCTATGTTTTGGTAAGTTTTAAATTATTTCAAAATAAAATGGTAAAGCAGAATGCATTATGTATACACATCGCAGATCTCACTAATTGTTGTTTTGGGGGAGCACTGGCCCCAGAACTGTCCATGCCTCGGGAAAGGGGTTGTCCTACTTTGTTCCTCACCCAGAGCAAAGCTCAGGGCCAGGCAAAAGTAGCTCGTTCCTACATATTTGTTTGATGATTTTGTGGACCTCAGGGCCTAGAATTCCTTTGAGCTATAGCACCTTTATCTTCCTACAATTGCAAATGCCAATTGCGACAAAATATGTTGAACAGTTTGATGAAAACATTTCAGATTGTATATGAAACCAGCACATTGTACCCCTTGATTGCACTAGTGTATGCAGCTATGATTTAATAATAATAATAAAAAATTCTGCTACTTCCAAGTTCCCTTGCACTGGTTATGGTCACATAGCAAGTTAGTTGTAGCCAGGGGGAGGTAAGAAGAGGGTTCTTAAAGGCAAGGTGCCACCTTCTTCTTTTATTCTGGCAGGACTTCATATGTGATTCTGATTTTTGAGAGGCCCCTTTAAGCCATGTGGGGAGAGCCATGTGAAGAACCGTGGAGCAAAAGGACAGGTGGTTGAGTCCCTGATACCGTGGAGCTGCTGCACTGGGCTGGGCTGCTTTCTGGACACTTTATTTATGTAGGAGAGAAATAAACATCCATCTTTTCTAAAGCGTTGTTATTCTGCCTTTGCTTTTATCTGCAATGGAAGCCAATCCTCAGCAATACACTGTACTTCATAAATATCATTGCTGTGGAATTTTTGTTTCTTTCTGGTACTTTGTATTCTGCTGGACCCATGTGTTGGGAACTAGAGAAGTTGTCCGGCTTGCTTATTTGTTTCTTTTCCCTTTCTGTTTTCCCCAAGTAGAATTTTTCTTATTGTGATACAAATTCTATTTCTGCCCTTGAGCTGGTGGGTCCGTACCTGTGGCTTTGGGTATTTTTTTTTTCTTATAATTTTATTGAATCATAATTGTGTACATTGGTGCAATCATAGGGCATAATGTGCTTCATATACATTCAGAAATATTTTGATCGTACTGTTATAGATAGCCTTCATGGCATTTTCTTGATCACTATATAAAGACGTTGATACTCTACCTTTAATAAGTTTCACCAGTACCCTGCTAAGATGCACCGTAGGTGTGTTCCCACTAATTGCCCTCCCTCCACCCATCCTCCCCCTCTAGTCCCCTCCCTTGCCCCTTGCCCTGTATTCTTGTGCTATAGTTGGGTTTTAGCCTTCATATGAAAGCTATAAATTAGCTTCATATTAGGGCTGAGTACATTGGATACTTTT
>CAUYON010102700.1:0-20533 GCA_963573935.1 Arctocebus calabarensis | reverse complement strand
GCGCCTGCCACAACGCCCGGCTATTTTTGTTTGGGTTGCAGCCGTCATTGTTGGTTGGCGGGCCCAGGCTGGATTCGAACCCGCCAGCTCAGGTTTACATGGCTGGCGCCTTAGCCCGCTGAGCCACAGGCGCCGAGCCAGGGACATTATTTGTAGTGCCCCAAATACAGCTGCTGTACACCCTCACTGTAGTATATTATTTCATTTAACTTTTAGTGTTACTTGTATTGGTTAGGCCTATTTTATTTCTAACTCATGTTCTTTTTTTCCCATCCAGGCAGGCAGAAGTCCTGAAGGCTGACATGACAGGTATTGGCTGGCTTGTTTCTTTTTTACAACTATTAATAGAAGGATATTCTCGTTCCTATAGTACTCTTAGCTCTAAATCCTGTCCTCGTTGCCAAAAAGGATGATAACTTAGTATTTGCTTTAAGTATTTATTATTTTTAGTACTTTGAATTCTCATTTAAATAACTTGTCAAGAATTTTACATATGCTACACTGAATTGAATGTTACTTAATTTAATGTATATATTTACTTAATTTTTATGAACTTACCAGTGATTTAAGACATAACAAAAAATAATTCACATCCCATGTAAACCTAAGTATCTTATGGTATTAGATTAGTATCTTCCTGAGAAAAGTTCTTTTCCTATTTATAATTATCAAAACTGGAGTAGTAGGTAAACCTTCAGAAGAAATAGTTTTAGGAAAACTCTACAGAACATCCTTAAAGTTTAGTGAGCTACCTTGTTGCCTTACTTTCTTTTCTCCTGTATCTTTGTGGCTTGAATAGTAGCTGAGGTCTTTTTGGAAGAATAACTACTGAACTTAGCCACTGAAAGGAGATGATTTTAACTCCAAAATTAGGAAATACATGGTAACGACTGTGTGGTGGTCAGTATGCCTTCCATTATAATCTATGCTAAATGTAAGAGGAATATATGATAATGAATATCATTGTAATTTTTGAAGAATTTAGTTCTGAAGTGAAATCTATGAAGAATTATTAAATTATTGTGATAACCAACTTGCATGTCAAGGTTTACAATTGAAGAAGTCTGTTGAGATGTCTTTTTCTTAACTCTGGTATCACAGGCTAATGTTCTAAGATATCATGGGTATATTCATTGTCAACTCGTTCAAGGAAAAAAGACAAAGAAAATACAAATAAGAAAGCTTATTATAGATTTACCTAGTAAAAACCTAAATTCTTTTCCATTATTAACAGATTATCATCATCATCTATTTTGTGTATGTCAGTTAGCTCTGAGCTATTCTTGAATTGTCATTGAAAGCATATGCAAGCATGGTGTCATGCACCTGTAGTCCCTGCTACTTGGGAGGCTGAGCAGGGAGGATCATTTGAGCCCACTGCACTTTAGCCTAGCCACAGAGTGAGATCTCATCTCTCTAAAAAAGAAAGAGAGAATAAATTCTGTATTGTGTGACAGAACAATGCATGGAGCAACATCAAGCTGTCTGTGCCATTTACTTTTTCTTAAGTATTGAACACCCTTAGTAAATTGTCTTAGGGTTTGACTCGTATAGGGGACCATTGGCTGCCCAGGAACTTTAAGATACTAAATCTACTCATTTAAATGACAGTCTGTCTGATAGATAAGACTTAATTTCTTACAGTTCCCTTTCTTGCCAATGATGAGTTGAGGTATGGTTGAATAAGTCTATAAATCTATACTTAGTGATTAAAAACTTAGTAAGGGGCTTGGTGCCTGTGGCTCAAGTGGCTAAGGTGCCAGCCACATACACCTGAGCTGGCGGGTTTGAATCCAGCCCAGGCCCGCCAAACAACAATGATTGCAACCAAAAAATGGCCGGGTGTTGTAGCGGACGCCAGTAGTCCCAGCTACTTGGGAGGTGGAGGCAGGAGACTCACTTGAGCCCCAGGAGTTGGAGGTTGCTGTGAGGTGTGATGCCACAGCACTCTGTCCAGGGTGACAGCTTGAGGCTCTGTCTCAAAAAAAAAAAAAAAGAACTTAGTAAGGGACTACGAGTTGATACTAGACTGTTCTAGCCAGCAATCTCTTGGGAGCCCTAACTCACATATCCAGGAGATCCTCTTTGCAGAATAGGATTGTGATGACTATAGATACTAATAGCAAACCTAAAGAACAGTGAAGATTGTGCTGTTGTGCAGCAGCAGAAGTCCTAACTGCAACCAAATAGTCTAACTGGTTAGGAGAAGTATATAATTGAAAAGTCTGTTTTTAAGTTCTTCTACTGAGGCGGCTTACTATCAATTTTTGCACTGAAGCCCAGTAATCAGAAAAGCTAACATGCCTTACAGGGCTTTGGCAGACTGTGTGGCCCCAGTTTTACATTAATGTAGTCGTATACCTCCTGATTTCATCCATACTCAGGATCTCATCTGGCTTTTTGAGCAGTTTAATCTCAATGTCTAACCAGTCCTTTACATCAAATGACAAGTGTGGATTGCTCACAAAAGCATCTTGGAAAGCAGTCTGCCACTCGTTAAAATACTGTATTTTGCTGGGTAAAATGCATTCCGGAGTATAATGTGCACCCATGTTTTTTTCCCAAACTTTCAGGAAAATACCCCTTGATTTTCCAGCTCGCTCTCCACTGGGAGTAGCAAACCTGGGAGGCTAGCACACCCTTGGCAAACATGCAGATCACCCTCTGTGAAGGCTGCTCTTTCACTCTCTCTCAGGAGCCCTTCCCTGCCTACCGTGTTGGGGGCTGTAGCCTACAGGTTGGGAGCTTCTAAGGCTGCTCGGCCTATGGGTAGCCAGGAGGGTCCCTGGGGCCTATGTGGGGCTCCCAGTACCCTCTTTGCAACTGGGCCTTGGGCCTCAGTGCTCACCCAACACAACTGCAGCCCTCCTCACCAGCTCCACCTCTGCCGCCTCCCCTGATTGCAGCACTTGGTGGAGGCCGGCTCCTGCCTGCTTCCACCAGATCCCAGATCTTCCTGGACTGGAACCTGGTACACTCAGGAGGTCCAGGCAGGAGCTCTACCACTCCCAAGCCAGACTACCCATGTATAATGTGTACCCTAATTTTTCTCTCAAAAATTCAGGCTAAAAGCTGGCCGTTATACATGGCAAAATACAATAATGCTCACTATGATGGCTTTATTGGAGCAACAGCAGAATATTCAAGCAACTGCTGAATAGTGAGCTGACATGGCATTCTGTAAGGATATTTGTGGGAATGATTCAAAAGAAAAAGAAGAAAGCTTCTTCAGAAAAAGATATAGTTAATCAGAATAAACAGACCAACTTGGCAGTCTGTTATTTCAGATGGAGTTACTTAGTATGTGGCATATGGCTTCCTATGATGTGAATAGGTAGAAATTTAGAACGAAACCAAAGGGCCAACCATTCTCTTTTTTAGCCATTTTCATTTTATGATGTTATTCCAAACCTGAAAGCTCATAAGCATTTTAAACTAAATTTAGTCATTAGCCAAAAGGTGAAAGTCATTATTTGAAATGTAGTGATATGAAATTTCTGCAGAATTCTATGGAATATACTTAAAGCAGGTTTTGCTTTAGGGAATAGAGAAGGAGGGAATCTTTGGTGTGGTGTAATGCTTTGATCTGTCTATCTATCTACTGTAATGTTTGTGTTTTGTTACTCAGATTCTAAGCTGGGTCCAGCTGAAGTCTGGACATCCAGGCAAGCTCTGCAGGACCTGTACCAGAAAATGCTCGTTACCGATTTGGAATATGCTTTAGACAAGAAAGTAGAACAGGATCTGTAAGTATTATCATTTGGGATGTCCCTGTAAGATCAACAGTTTCACCAAGACTTTAAAATAGTTTGGTCTATGTGTTTTTTTTACCATATTTCAGAGTAAGCTTTTTCAATGGAGTGAAATTCTAATATTTGGTATTATTTCAGATTCAGTTTTTGGAGGTAAGAGGAGAAATGTTTAGAGTTGAATCTTATTAAGGTCATTAAAACAGCTCTTTTATAGCATATCAGGAAAATAACTATACTTAAAATGCTAAGAATGTTTGAATTCTTTGTATGCAGCCTTATGTTTAAGCCATGGTTTAAAAAATTTAAGAGTAGGCTCGGCGCCTGTGGCTCAACGGGCTAAGGCGCCAGCCACGTACACCTGAGCTGGCGGGTTTGAATCCAGCCCCCGGCCCGCCAAACAACAATGATGGCTGCAACCAAAAAAAAAAAAAAAAAAAATGACCAGGCGTTGTGGCGGGCGCCTGTAGTCCCAGCTACTTGGGAGGTGAAGGCAGGAGACTCGCTTGAGCCCAGGAATTGGAGGTTGCTATGAGCTGTGATGCCACAGCACTCTATCCAAGGTGACAGCTTGAGGCTCTGTCTCAAAAAAAAAAAAAAATTCAAGAGTGGGCTTTAGACAAATTTTTCTTTGGCAAATTTGATACTATGAATTTCTTGGACAGGAAGATTTATTTGCATTCTCAGGAAAGTTCTTTTTAGTTAAATAAATTAGCATTTCCTTTTTCTTCCCCAGTAAAACTAAAGAAAGATTTTGTGTATTTAGACTATTCCACTTGTTCTTTCTATGAGAGGTGAAATGACAGATGACCAGATTCCCAAGTGAGTAAATAAATGTGTTTTGTGCTTGGAACAGACATTAGGTTGATAGAAATTTAAGTCAGTTAGGAGTATCTATCTAGTAATGCCCATTACCCTAAGTTGTACTGAAGTTTAGTTTTTCCTGTCTTTCACACCTTTCTTAAATACTTTATATTTTTAGGAAATCTAGTAATAGAGCTAAGTCATGACCAGTCAAAATCCTTATCCTGTGATATTAGAGCCAAGGATAAGATGTCATCAAAAATGCTGAAGGAGTGATTGTCCTCCTAAATCATTAAAAACTTCCTGTGCTCTAGAGCCTTAAAAATTGATGTTGATACAGAATTAGGTACTTTCCAGGTAGGTTGTAAACCCTTCATCTGTGTTTACTACTTTTATCCAGCCAATAATATTTTCACTTATCTTAGTTATTCTCTCCCCACCCCACTCCCACCCCTATTGTTTCTAAGATAGAGAATGACTGTATAACTGATTCTAAACTGATTCACCATAACTGATTTTAAACTGATTTCTTTATATTATTTGATTAACAAAAAACATTTTATAATACAATTTTGGCATGCCATATTTCAGCATTGGGTTGTTTCTTATTTTAAATTGACAAAGTTGAAATGTGGCTTCTATTTCAAGCTCTAAAGAAAATGTTAATCACAAGAGAAATAAATAAAACTCTTAAGTAGGGCTCGGCACCTTGGCTTAACAGGCTAAGGCGCCAGCCACGTAACCTGAGCTGGTGGGTTTGATTCCAGCCCGAGCCTGCCAAACAACAATGACGGCTGCAACCAAAAATGGCCGGGCATTGTGGTGGGCATTTGTAGTCCCACCTATTTGGGAGGCGGAGGCAAGAGACTCGCTTGAGCCCAGGAATTGGAGGTTGCTGTGAACTGTGATGCCACAGCATTCTATCCAGGGTGACAGCTTGAGGCTCTGTTCCAAAAAAATAAATAAATAAAACACTTAAGTAGGAATGGAATGGATGCTATGGGAAATAGCTTTTACAGAAATAAGAGATATACTTAATATTTATAAAATCTTTCCCCTACCCCTGTGCTTGTCACTTAGTTAAGGTATAGTCCATTATTTTTGGCACAATATATGGAAATTTGTTAATAGCTTATTTTTACTTTGATTTTGCCACTATATAGACTGTTAACTCTAGCTTTAAAAGATTAACAGCTGAAGAAATATTCTGATTATTTAAACATTTGTTAAGTGTACTACAGTTGGATTCTACTACATGTCTAATCTTGTTCAAAGGGGATCATGAAGTTATTTAAATAAATGAATAACTTTAATAAGTTTAATGCAGGTTTACTATTGAGTGTAGTATAATTATAACAAACAGTTCTTTCTTGTTCTCAGGGGGACCAGTGTCTGCCCAGTGAGTCACTGCTATACCAAATAGAATTACATTTTGTTTTCAGCTGGAATCACGCCTTTAAGAATCAGATCACAACACTACAAGGCCAGGCAAAGAATCGAGCAAACCCGAATCGGAGTGAAGTTCAGGCAAACCTTTCTCTGTTCCTAGAGGCAGCTAGTGGCTTCTATACTCAGGTGAGTTTTGCATTGTATAACAATGTTTCTAATATTAATTCTAAATAATCTGCTGTTTGTACATATCTTGTTCAGGTTAACACTAGGCGTAACTACTATGTGGGCCATACAGGAGTTCATCACCTATAACCTCAAATGAATACAAATGTCCCAAATTGTTTACCCCTAAGACTTTTAAGAAAAGAAAGGCTCTGTTCTTAAAAAGGTCCATATTTTGGCTTAAACATTGGAAGTTTAATTATATGAATAGAAAAAGAGTAGTGAGAGCAAAGCCTTAGTGAAACAGCAGAAGTAGTCAGAAGTGGTATAAGACCAAATGCAAATTTATAGGTGTGAGTATAGCTATTATCAAAGTAACAGCTATATTCTGCCAAATAAGAAATAGTTAAAATTTGTAGTATCAAGTGAATTTTCATAGTATTTATACAGTGGAATTTATCTGGATCTTGAAATGTTATTAAACTACCTAAGAAATGGAATAGCTTTTCCTCAGTTTGAATAAGCTGTTTGTTATCCTCAGAAGCTTTCCTTTAGTCCCATCCTGACATAAATTCTAAATCAGGCAAGGTAAAGGAATAAATAAATTTTAATTTCAATCATAGAATTTTCTTTAAAATTCTCAGAAAAATTCTGCAGAATATTTTCATTTTATCATTTGTCATAACATTTATAAGTTAAGAAAATTTTCAAATATAGATTAGCGTCTTATGTTAAGACAAGATTTTGAGGATCTTACCCTAAAAGAAATCTTGAACATTTTTCCCTATAGTGTTTCTTGACTATTGCTACTTGTATTTTGGTTTCATTTTGGTTTTACTGTTTCTTTGAATAAAGAAAAAGAAAAGAATTGCTGTGTTGAAAGATATCAAATAACTATCATAGACATTACTTATGTTTTACTAAGAACAGTCATCACAGTTCACCATTCAAAGAACTCAAGTATGGTACTTATTCTCAAAATTCATTTTCAAATTTATGCCACCTTTTAGCAGTATAAGTTGGTACTTCTGCAGAGGAGATACTTCTGGAGAGAGTGATTGGTGTGCCATTCATCAATCCTCAAAACAAGTGTTAAAGGCTTGGCACCATAGCACAGTGGTTATGGTGCCAGCCCCATGCACTGAGGCTAGCGGGTTTAAACCCAGCCTGGGCCAACTAACTACAATGACAACTGCAACAAAAAAATAGCCAGGCACTGTGGCAGGCGCCTATATTCCCAGCTACTTGGGAAGCTGAGGCAAGAGAATCGTAAGCCCAAGAGTTTGAGGTTGCTATGAGCTGTGATTTTACAGCACTCTACAGAGGGTGACATAGTGAGACTCTGTCTCAAAAAACAAACAAACAAAAAAACAGGTGTTAAAGATTAATTCATTTTACAAGTAGCCTACTGTTTATAAGATACAATACTATGTACTGAAGATATAAAGGAAACTGAGGCAGAATCTTCACCTTGGAGGAAATAGCCAGTCTAAATGAAAGAATGGATGTATTGATACATTTTTTAAAACATGATGAATTCTTTATTTTTAATTTTTTTTTTTTTTTGCAGTTTTTGGCCGGGGCCGGGTTTGAACCCGCCACCTCTGGTATATGGGGCCAGCGCCCTACTCCTTGAGCCACAGGCACCACTCTACATTTTTATTTGTTGATTATAAAAATAATACATACTAGCTTTGGGAAATTTGAGAATTATAAAAGGACTAAAAAAATGTTCATTAATCCTCCCATTCAGGATAAATTACAACTTTAATATATATCCTTTTAGTCTTTTTATACTTTATCTATTTATTGTTTTATTATACACACACACACACACACACACACACACATTTTATTGTTGGGGATTCATTGAGGGTACAAGAAACCAGGTTACACTGATTGCATTTGTTAGGTAAAGTCCCTCTTGCAATTGTGTTCTGCCCCCAAAAGGTGGGTCACACACCAAGACCCCACCCTCCTTGCTCCTTCCCTCTCTCTGCTCCTCCTTTCCCCACCCCTCCCTCATTCTTTCTCTCTCTGCTCTCCCCTTCCCCCATTTTATACTTTTTTAACATAGTTAAGAGTGCACTGTATATCCAGTCTTGGATCTGCTTTATGAACATAATACAAGTTTTTCCTGGTTAGACAGTTTGATTACCATCTTTGTGTATGAAGCATTTTCTTTAATATTGGATTATTTCTTAGGAACCAGTTCTTCAATTTGAAATCATTAGATAAGGAAAAGTTTAAACACCATTGATAGATATTATTGTTTCTGCACAAGGTCATCACTTGTAACATTTTTCACTAGTTTCTGCTGTTGTCTTTTCTTTTCTTTTTTTTTTTTTGAGACAGAGCCTCAAGCTGTCACTCTGGATAGAGTGCTGTGGCATCACAACTCACAGCAATTTCCAATTCCTGTGCTCAAGCGAGTCTCCTGCCTCTGCCTCCCATCTAGCTGGGACTATAGGCAACCGCTACAACGCCCGGCCATTTTTTGGTTGCAGCCGTCATTGTTGTTTGGTGGGCCAGGGCTGGATTCGAACCCGCCAGCTCAGGTGTATGTGGCTGGCGCCTTAGCCCGTTGAGCCACAGGTGCGGAGCCTGCTGTTGTCTTTTCATTTGAGTTTTTTGAAGTATGAACATTATCAGGGGTTTTTTTTACAATAAATTCTTTTCCTTTGTTCACAGATCAGTTGATGTTTAATAATTAGGAAAATAATCACATTTAAAGGAACAAAGTAGATACTATAATTCAGATCTTAACACTTGAAAACAATACCAGTGTCCTATAATAGAGTAATAGTTAAATAAATTATGGTATAATTGTAAAATGGAAGCACAAAACGATTAAAAATTACATTGATGAATTTTTTTTAGATGAGAAAATTATGTTATTAAATAGTGAAAAATAATGATATAAGTTACATGTATATAATTTGGCTTTGTGTTAATTGCATAGTCTTAGTTCAATGAGATATTAACAAAAATAGTATTTTTTTCCCCGATCAGTGCTTTCATTTATGCTGTGTTGAATTTCCAGATTCCCATGATTACTTAGATTCTGTAACATTCTGGTTGCTTTCAAAGTTTGAAGTGTAGTCCAGTTTTAAAACTTCATTGGTAAAATTTCTGATTCAAATCTCTTTCCTTTCCCTTACGTGTGGGAGATAGAACTGGGCTTGTGACTGACGTAGGGCAGCAGGAAGAAGGTGGCGCAGCTGGCTCTTCTGAAGGGAGAGAGTAGGTTTCTTCTTCCTGTAGTACATTTTTACAGTAGCCATTCTTAAAAAAAGAAAAATGATTCTTAACCCCTTTATGATGTGACACACATGTGATACATTTCCAAGAGTTTAACTAGACATTGGTAAATCAAAGCAAATTTGCTAGTAAGTAAAGCATAAGAGTCAATATTTTTATGAGGGGACATGATATTTGTAAAAAACACACAGTTGAGTAATAAAATCATTTAAATGACTACCAAATGGTTTTATAAGGGAAAATATATGAGTAATTTAATTTTTAATTTAACTTTTAAAAATTCTTATAGTAAGCACTGATTCTCTCCTATTTGCATTTCACAGGCAGTGGTTGAGCAAATCTGATAATTGTAGAATAAGCATAAATAAGCTTATTTATTCTTACATTATGACAATTTAGACTTTTCAGATTTCAACCTTTATAGGACTTTTCACTTGGCATTTTTACATTGTCTTAATTTGATAATTCAGTTAATGGTGTTACTAATAATAACGTTCCACACATCTTTCTTGATTATACACAATGTAGATTTAGCCACCAAATTGAGGAAGGAAATAAATTCCAGATCAGGGTATAACCTTATAGTGTAAAATGAGTTTTGAATTCTAATCCTAAGTATAGTTGCAAGCCTTTGGAGAGCAAGCAAGGCCATGACATGATTATATTTGCATCTTGAAAAGATAACTCTGGATATGAGCATCAGGAACGAAAGCTAGTTGGGATGCTACTGTACTGGAAAGAAATGGATAGAAGTATAGCCAATAAGATTTATTCTGACAGATTAGATTATGTTTGTGGAGTCAATGAAGAAGGAGTTAGCAGCTTGAGCAGCCAGTTGAATGGTTGTAACATTTACTTAGATGGGGAACGTTAGGGGGAAACCAGCTTTGTCTGTTAAGTTAGATGTCCGTTGGATATCATAGTAGAGATGTCAAGTAGGTAATTGGATAAAAAAGTTTGCAGCCCAGTGGAACAATGAGAGCCAGGGTAAATATTATGATTACATTAAAGAATCCTGACTTAGTCAAATGGGAGCAGATTTATCGTTAGTTGCCATTGTGGTAGGAGAAGTTTACAGAGTGAGGTCCCTCAGAAGCTGAGAGCATAGCATTTCAGTAAGGAGGGAGGGAGTGATCAACCCTGTTGAGTGCTGCTGGGAAGTCAAATAAGATTTAAAATGTGACCAATTAGGCTCGGCGCCTGTGGCTTAATGGGCTAAGGCGCCAGCCACGTACACCTGAGCTGGGGAGTTCGAATCCAGCCCGGGCCCGCCAAACAACAATGGCGGCTGCAACCAAAAAAAAAAAAAAATGGCTGGGCATTGTGGTGAGCACCTGTAGTCCCAGCTACTTGGGAGGCGGAGGCAAGAGACTCCCTTGAGCCCAGAAATTGGAGGTTGCTGTGAGCTGTGATGCCATGGCACTCTATCCAGGGTGACAGCTTGAGGCTCTGTCTCAAAAAACAAACAAACAAACAAAAAAATGTGACCAATTAGATTTGATAACATGGAAGTTATTGGTGAACTTATTGAGTACCATATTTCTTCATTTCCAAAACATTTTTAAAAATATTTTAACATTTGTGAAATAGGAGGTAAGTTTATAATAGATATCAAGTCACCATGTAATTAGTGGTATTTTTTCCTCTCAGTACTATGTTAAATAATGGTTCATCTTAGAATTTATGGTATCCTTGGATTTGATGAAAAGTAACTTCAGGAGAACAGTAGGATTGGATGGATTCCAATATGATTGGAATGGATTGAGAAGAAACTGATATGTGGTTATCTCCAGCCACATTTTCTAAAAATATGGTTTTACTTCTTAGCTATCATTTGTTAACCAGTTAAAGCATGATGCTTTAAGCAGAACCAAGTTTTGGGGGGGAGATGGGGAACGAAGTCTCACTTTGTCACCCTTGGTAGAGTGTCTTGGTATCATAGCTCACAGCAACCTCAACCTCTTGGACTCAAGCAATCCGCCTACCTCAGCCTCCCAAGTATCTGGGACTAAAGGCACCTGCCACAACACCTGGCTATTATTTTATTATGTTTCTGATAGTCCAAAGGTGATATTCTATACCTTTGTAGTTAATCTTTCATTTTTGGCATAGAGTATAGAGGTGAGCAGATATGGAATAAAAGATCACTTGATAAATAGGGATTCATAAACTCTTCTAATAACTGCCCTATTGCTAATTGTGACTGAGCACGTCTCTGATTTTGGTGGCACTTAGCTTTCTGATTGTGAGAATAGAGTGGACAGATGCTCAGAGATTGTCTTTCCAGTTTTATAGTTTTCTGATTGGAGTTTGGGAAGAACAAGAGGCATTAATTATAAAGCTGTAGCCTTAGCCTTAGGAGTATCTCCTACTCAGTACTTGTATAATGAAATAACTTAACTTCTTGTCAGCTCCTACTCAGTACTCGTGTAATGAAATAACTTAACTTCTTGTCAGTTACCCATCTAGATTTAGGAAACTACTACCTGACGAAAGCACATCAGGGTCAGCGTACATAAAGTAAAGGTGGGATATAGTTTTGTGTAACTTGTGAAATATCTGTTTCTCTTCTTAGGTTCTGCCTTGTTATAGCCTCTGTAGCAACTAGAACCGTCTTTCCCAGAATCCTTGAAGCTTTTCTGTCTGGTACCTCCTGATTCAGGCAGAAATTTTATTATAAGACATTCTACATGATGTTCCAACCATGTTTGATTTACCGTTTTCGCCTTGCTAGATATTCAGTCTTGCCTAGTTTTCCAATCTGTTCTTTCAGTACCTAGCGAATTCTTTGTCTTCTCATGTTTCTTCTTGCCATCTCCCACAGTTGTCTGCTTTTTTTCTCCTCCATTTTTACTTCTTTCTTGTACTTTGTACCATTTCTACTTCTTAACTCTAACCATTTGGAGCACTAACTTGTTTATACAGTTTTATGTCTGCAAATATCTTGCCCTTTACAGTTAGAAACAAAGATGAAGTGGATTATTTCCTGTGCTTAATGAGAAAGGGTGTGCAGAATCTATATTCAGTTATGAAAGTGGTTTTTGTCTTAGGGTATCTCATTTTATATTTTGAATTCTGTATGTATTAGAGCTGTGATAGAATCAAGGTATTTTTATTTTAATCCTGTAACCTTAGTCAAATCACTTGATTGTTTCTGCTGCTTTTATATCTTCATCTGAAAAAAAAAAGGCATTTCATACCTACATATACTATATTCCTACTAATTTATAACAAGGATAAAGTGAGACAGATGTATCAAATAACCTAGGGAATGAAGTTACTTACTATAAATGTAGACTATTCTATTAGCTTATGCTGTATATCATGTTTTCTCTCTTCCTCCCCTTTCTTCTTTTCCCTTTATCCTTTCCATATACCTTTCCCCTTTTCCTTGTTCTTTTTGTGTCTGACTTGCTCATTTGGCTATAAGCTTTTTAGGATACAGATTTTCTTATTCATTTTTGTATTTCTCTTACTTATCATGTGTTTGAAATAGTAGCCAAATATTTGAACAAATATAATATTTATAGACATATTTGAATATGTCTATAAATAAATATTGGAATAAATTATAATGCACCGTGAAAAACTATGTGGAAGCCAAGAATTACCTTGGCAAGCTAGATGGGAGGAGAAAAGCATTTGAATGAGGGAAACTGAAAAGGAGTAGGTTGGAGAAATAGAAGTAGAAAAGCTCAGTGATCAACCATAAGCAGCTGTTTAAAATGCAGCATAGAGGTCTAATAAAGTGACAGCTAAAAAATGTCCATTGTGTTTGGGTATTAAGTAACTGATTGATAGTTTCAGTAGTGTGGTGGTAGATGCTGGAATGGGAAGAGAGATTTGAAGGTTGCTAGATAGGAATCTAGGGTCAAGGGAGAGTTTTAGTGGAGTTTTTGTTTTCTGTGGGAAACACTTGATATGTATAGACTATAGGAAAGAAGCATAAGAGGCTGAAAGTAGAGAGAGAATGGCAGGGGCTGGGAGAATGTGACTGGCAGGAGACAGGGGAAAAAAAAGGAATACCAAGCAGGTATGGGCAGAGAAGTTAGCTCTGACTAGGAGGAAGAGCCCCTCAGACTGTAAAATAGGAAAGAGAGGAAATCAGAATGGATGATCGAGATAAGGTTTATAGTACCGTGAAGTTTATCATGTTTGGAAAGAGTTGTCATACATCTTAAAATAAATCTCAAGAAATTGCAAAACACTAATAAATACCTTTGCTTGCATTTAAGTCTAAATTGTAACCAACCAGTCTTTAATAATTTTTGTGTGTTGCTGAGAGTAGATAGATAATTTCATGGAATTTCTTGTTTGTTTTTGCTTGTTGAATTGCCTGAAAATCCTATTTAGGTAAATAATCTCTTTTTAAAATGCTGGTGTTCCTTTTAAATGCACATCATAGATTACTGTAATACTTGAGAATTCAAAAGATAAAATGAATGATACTGTTAGGCTATGAATGGTTACCATATAATTTTCATACAGGTGGGGTATAGTGGCTCATGCCTATAATTCTAGCACTTGGGGAGGCCAAGACAGGAAGATCACCTGAGGCCAGGAATTTGAGATAAGCCTGAGCAACAGAGTGACACCTCATCTCTACCAAAAAAAAAAAAAAAAAAGCTAGGCATAATGCCATGCTTCTAGTCCTGGCTACTAAGGAGGCTAAGGTAGGGCAATCACTTGAGCCCAGGAGTTTTAGGTTGCAGCAAGCTATGATTGCACCACTACCCTCTAGCCCAGGTAATAGAGGAAATTTCTATCTCAAAATAATAATAGTAATTTTCATATAGTTCTACTCAGGTCTGAGCAGTATTTGATACTAGGTAGATACCTCACACTGCACAAACATTTCTGTTAGAATACTTCTGACTTACCGGTTGTGACTTACTACTAAATCTTGTTCATTTTTTTCTTTTAGTTATTACAAGAACTGTGTACAGTGTTTAATGTAGATTTACCATGCCGTGTGAAGTCTTCCCAATTGGGAATTATCAGCAATAAACAGACGCATACCAGCGCCATAGTGAAGCCACAGTCTAGCTCTTGTTCCTATATCTGCCAGCACTGCCTCGTCCACCTTGGAGACATTGGTGAGCCTTTGATCGGGAGAAATCGATAATACTTCTACTCTTTTCTTTCATAGAAGGAAACTCCTTTAAGCTAAGCATGCACAAAAAATTTATAAAATGTATTTTAGGGAACTAAGAATTTCGCAATATTTTGTGATTGGCAGGGGATCTTGAAAGAAGTTAACTGTTTTTTTTCTTGAGTTTTTGGCTTGGGCTGGGTTTGAACCCGCCACTTCCCGCATATGGGTTTGGTGCCCTACTCCTTTGAGCCACAGACACCGCCCGAAAGAAGTTAACTTTTATATTAAGATTTAACTTTTATTTAAGAGAATTGCTTAAGCCCAGGAGTTTGAGGTTGCTGTGAGCTGTGATGCCACGGCACTGTACCAAGGGTAACATAGTAAGACTGTCTCAAAAAAAAAAAAAAAAAAACTTTTATTCAGACTTTATGCAAGTGTAGGCAAATAAATAGCAAAAATATAATCAAGTCTAAATTTTCAAAGTGGTGCCATATATTTTCTAAATTAAATATATGTACTTTTTAGAATAAATGGGGTATATAAATTACTCCTTCTGAAGCTAGATTGCCTACTTTCCTTCTTAACAATACACTCTAAGCTAACTTTCAGTTTTGCTTTCTTTTTAAAGTTAAATTTTCATTTCCATTATATGTATTATATCTGGGAATATTATATAACTTATTTATTCTTGTTCATCCTTTAAGGTGACTGACCTAAAAAGGTTGTGAAACAAATTAACTATAGGATTATGTTTTGCTGGTCTTCAAATAACAAGGAATGGAGAATGTTGCTGCTTTTAAGTTTAAAGTTTTTAGGTTTCTTAATGTCAAATCAATGACTCCATTGGGGGGGGCTGTCAATCAAAGTAAGCAGTGAGTTCAGCAAACAGAATCAGTAATAGTATGTTTAGATTGTTTTGTCTTAAATGTATTTTTTCCACACTCATACTTAATATTACAGTAGATATGAGGCATTCTTCAAAATCACATTATAAGATATTGAAAAAGAAATATATAGTTTTCAGATCATATTGTATAGTGGTTTTTATTTTGTTTTGTTTTTAAGTGCCATATAACTCACCCCTTCTTGTGGGCCGGCTCCAGGTCACCAGCATAGTCCATAGTGGGAGCTGGTGATGCATGACACTGGAGGACCTGAAAATGGGGGCTAGGTAAGCTTTAAAATTGGTTCCATAACAGGGAAGGCCGATGGACACCTCACACATAATCCTATAGTTAATTTGTTTTAAAGGCTTTTCTGTCTTTAATGATCTTAAAATAACTTCAGTGAATTTAAAGAAAACTGTAGCTGTTTTGGAAATACTGCCCTACTGGATTTTTGTTGTTGTTGTTTGTTTGTTTGTTTCTAAACTAAATTTATTTTTCTTCTTAGCTCGTTACAGAAACCAGACCAGCCAGGCAGAGTCCTACTATAGGCATGCAGCTCAGCTTGTCCCCTCCAATGGTGAGTGGACCTGTCAACTTGAGGTTAAACATGACACTTTGTTCTTTATAGCAATATGGCACATAACTCGAGACTCACCATTCAAATTTTATGAAAATAATAAATACTGGGTTTTGGTGTTGTGCGTCATTTTTCCTTGTAACTACGTTTTGTGTAACCCAACATGATCTTTTTTCCCCCTTTTTACAAATAAGATTACTTTTATTTTAAATGAAACAATATAGACTTTTCCTTAATTCAATCTAATATAGTTTCTATAACTCTTGCATCCTTAATTACTTATAATATAATTATTTCTTTAAATTCTACCCTTTTCCTCCTAGAAAAATGATGTGTTACCTAAAAGTGCTTTTGTCTTTTGATGGCCCTAAAATAGGCATTAGCAGTGATTCTAAAATAATTACAGGGCTGGGCACAGTGGCTCATGCCTGTAATCCCAGCACTTGGGAAGCCGAGGCGGGTTTATAAGACCAGCCTGAGCAAGAGCAAGACCCTGTCTCTAAAAAATAGCCAGGCATTGTGGCGGGCGCCTGTAGTCCCAGCTACTTAGAGAGGCTGAGGCAACAGTTTGAACTCAACAGTTTGAAGTTGCTGTGAGCTAAGACAACACGGCACTCCACTGAGGGTGACCAAGTGAGACTCTGACTCAAAAAAAACCCAAAAAAAACCTTGCAAAACAAATAAAGTAATTATAGTAGATGTTTGATGATATAAATCATTTTTTTTTAAAGCCACATTGAAATTCCTTTAGACTCTAGCAACTAAAGCAGGGACAGCAGTTTGGCCACGCTATTCATTTCAAATTGTCTATCGCTACTTTCGCAATGTAATAGTAGATTTGAGTAGTTGTGATAGAGACCTTTAGCCCATAAAGTTCAAAATGCTGTCTAGCCTTTTCTGAAACCTTATTTGAACTTGTGCTCTCCACTGTAATTATAAGACCTTTTAACTTATGAAAAGTAGTATGTACCATCACTGAAGTGTGTTGTTTTACTTTACATTAATTTGTAATGAGGTAATCATAAAATTTGTCTTATAAATAGTCTCCATTGTTAATTTGAGGATTTAAAAACTGATCATTGGTACTCTGATAGCAAGACTGCTGTTCTTCAGTTACTTTAGAATCTTCACTTTTTCCTGCAGGTCAGCCTTACAATCAGTTGGCTATCTTAGCTTCTTCTAAAGGAGACCATCTGACCACAATTTTCTACTACTGCAGAAGCATTGCTGTGAAGTTCCCTTTCCCAGCTGCCTCCACCAATCTACAAAAAGCACTTTCTAAAGCACTGGAAAGGTAGGATTGACTACCTTTCCAAGAGGATTTTGTGTATCTAAACCCTTAAGCTATTATATTTTGGTTTATAGGAAATAATGGCCAGTTATCTGTATTTCTCTTATTTCTAAACATACAGATATATCATAATAGTTTTGTGTATAGTTACTGAATTTTCAACCAGCCGTTATGATTTGTTTCCAGTAAAAGAGATAAGCTGCTGAATATTGACTCATCTGAATGTGTTGCAGTTCAAAAGTTAGATGCAGAATCTTTTTGTGTATCAGGTGCTCAAATAACATGTCTTTGCAAGTCAATGCCTTCTTGAAATGGTTTTAGCTATTTTACTGCTGAAGATTCATGGAAATTGTTTTTCATTTCAGCCGGGATGAGGTGAAAACCAAATGGGGTGTTTCTGACTTCATCAAGGCCTTTATTAAATTCCACGGTCACGTGTACCTGAGTAAAAGCTTGGAAAAGTTGAGCCCTCTTCGAGAGAAATTGGAAGAACAATTTAAGGTTAGATTTCAGAAACAGAGAATTTTTATCTTATCTAAATCAGGAGTCGTAAGATTTAGAAGAAACTGACTCCTACTTTTTATGTCATTACTTAACTATGAACTATCACTAAAAATTAAATTTGAAGCATATAAAATTCTTTTTTTTTTCTTGTTAAAAAATTTTAATTTCAGATTACCATGGTGTTATATACAAGGTTAGCTTACACAGATTGCTTTTGTGAGATTAGAGACCAGGTTGCATATGAAATTCTTACTTGCAACATCCTTTCAATTTAAACTGAGATACAACATATAGGCACATATAAAGAAGTACAGTATAGCCAGTATTTTCACTAGCTGAAAATGGCTAGTGCTTAGCTGCCATTTGGCAGAAAGTACCAAAGTAGGAAAAAAAGGTAATTAACTCCTCAGTTTTGAAAGTACTACTTTTGATGGTTTTTGCATTCTTAGATATGATTCTGTTACTTAATAGACTGCTGTTCAGCAAACCAAGCTCATTATTTTTATTGTGCTTTTATCCATTAGAATTTGTGATAGTTAGAAGAAAAGGAATGAGAATTTCATTCACCAGGAAAATACTTTACTAATTTGTGTAAGAAGATAAAATTAAGTAACTTTTGTACTATTTCTATATATGAAAGTAATCTTTTGTTAATATATTAAAGCAGCAGTTTAAACATAGTATGTTATATGAAATAAGGAGAGAGTCAAAATTAAGTATTACCTGTATTTTAAATTCATTTAGTCAAGAAATTCTTGTCTGTTGTGTATTAGTCACTGTTTTAGGCACTGGGATCAACAATAAACAAAATAATCTCAGAAGAACATTTTAGGGCCAAACCTGTGGCTAAGTCGGTAGGGCACTGGCCCTATATCTGAGGGTGATGGGTTCAAGCCCAGCCTCAGCCAAACTGCAACAAAAAAATAGCCGGGCGTTGTGGCGGGCGCTCGTAGTCCCAGCTACTCAGGAGGCCGAGGCAAGAGAAATTGCCTAAGTCCAGGAGTTGGAGGTTGCTGTGAGCTGTGTGACACCACAGCACTCTACTGAGGGTGGTGATAGAGTGAGACTCTGTCTCTACAAAAAAAAAAAAAAAAGAACATTTTATATTTCTTGGTTGTTTCTGGATATCTATATACTGAGGGATTTTTAAGTTGTTCCTTTCTGTGTTTTAAGAGCTTATAAATAGAATATAGTTTGTTTTAAAATTAGCTTTTAGAATCCCTTGCTGTTTTCTGTTTCTTAGCGCCCTATTTAAAATTAACCCATGATATATCATTTACGGGATTGGATGTGTGAACGAAACAGCTTACTTTTTAATGTCTTAGGGTATTCAGCCTGGGTAAAAACAGGCAAATCTAAATAGTTTCATAGTAAGTATTCAGATATATGAAGGATTATTTGATTAAAAAATAAAAAGCCAGATTTCTTTCCTGAGGTCAGAACTAAAATCTTAAATTTTCAGTCGAAATACATAGCGGGTTGTTGAGAGAATCTGTGGATTTTTCCTTTTTTGGAGTGTTTGAGAGTTGGATTGACAGCCATGTTTCTTGGATGGTTTAGGTACAATCCAACTAAATAAACAGCAGGGGGTTGGGATAGATGTTCTCTTGAGATTGCTTCCAGCTCTGATCTATGAAAGCCACACTGGGTGGTAGGGAGGGTCTCTACCTTAATGAAGTCATCACTTTGTAAGTTATTCTAGCCTAGAACCTAGTCAGTTTTGTCTTTGGTTCAACCTCAAACACTAATATTTTCTTCAAATATGTATTTATGTTAAGTTCTTATAGATGCAGGTGGGTAGTCACAAATACATACTTTTAAGTATCATTCTAACACTGTAAAGTAAATCATAGTATGAGGCAGATCTATTTGAAACCTTATTTAATGTTGAAGTAGAAGAGCATTGTTGAAGTGAAATTTTAGCATAGTGCGGTAAGTTTCCAAAAGTATTTGAAAGTGCACGTAGCTGATTAGTACAATATACATGTATACTTCAATGTATGTAGCTAGCAGTCCTTAGTAAGTAAGGAGAAACGTTTGACAACTTGAGGTCCACTGAAGGATTTAAGGCCTGACATATAGGAATTGAGATGAAAAGTGTTTTTGTATCTATTAAATGTGTGCTGGGAGTGGTATTTAATTTAATATATCCCTTAGCTGCAGTTGAAAATGTAAGTAGCAAAAACATGTCAGTTCTAATCTGATTTTATTCCTCTTACTATATAAAACAATTTAAATTTTATGAAATTACAACTGAATAATTTCACGTTTACTTCTAAAGGTACAGGTTATTCATTCATTAAGAATTTAGTATGCCTACCATGTACTGTGTACTTTTCTAGACTATTAGAGAGATAGAGGAGAACAAGGCAAAGTCTATACCTTCATGAACTTACATTATCTTTTGTTAATACTAGGCAGTATTCAGGCCGGGCATGGTGGCTCATGCCTGTAATCCTAGCACTCTGGAGACGGAGGCAGGTAGTTTGCCCTGAGACCAGCCTGAGCCAGAGTGAGACCCTGTCTCTACAAAAAAAAAAAAAAAAAAAGAAGCCAGGTGTTGTGACGGGCACCTGTAGTCCCAGCTACTTGGCAAGCTGAGGCAAGAGAATTGCTTAAGACCAGGAGTTGGAGGTTGCCGTGAGCTCTGATGCTGCGGCACTCTACCGAGGGCCACAAAGTGAGACTCTGTCTGAATTTAAAAAATAATAAATAAATGAAAAAATTAAAAAAAAAAAACTTCAAACTAAGACAATTGAAAACAATATTTAAAAAAATATATGAGGCTTGAGGGCGGTGCCTGTGGCTCAT